>JABXWE010042631.1:0-11851 GCA_014611495.1 Limonius californicus | reverse complement strand
CTGACATTTCAAACTTTCAAATTCAAATCGAACTACCAACATCGTAAAAAAACAAACTAAAAACAGTACGATTATAGGCCTCCTTAACGTACTGTTTTTAACCTAAAACAGTGCGCTTAGAACGGCTTTATAAAACCGAAATAGAAAAAAATAAATTCTGTATTAATTAACTTCAAATGTTACTTTTTTATTTTTTTCAAAAAATTATTTTTTTTTTTGGGTACTGCAATACTGCATCTCATTTTATTAGCAGAGGCCATGCCTGAAATTGTCAAGAAATTCAGTTGTTGCTAATAAAATTAATTGAATTGCTATTAAATTTCAAGTAGCTACATTTTCCCGTGATGCGTATTCTTAGAATGTTGTCATCTGGTCATCTGTGCTGTTGAAAATAATTATTTTATTTTCTTCCTAGATGGCGTATAGCGGGTTCAAAAAGATGGAGAGTGATGATTCTGTCCTGCAGAGTTATAAGCATATTCTATGATTATGACGCAAAACCTCACTACCACCACACTAAAGTAAGCTACATGTGATAGTAAATATATGGAAAAATATAAACAATTGTTTTATGAATCAGTTGTCATTCCGTTTTGATTTATGTATTCATGTTGCAAAGTATAGTGCATTTTAAAAATACCAAAAATAGTGTGCAAATAGATTGCCTAACAACATAAAAAAATTAGATTGCCGATGAATAAATTACATATGTTATTTGCAATGCTTTATTTTAGATAATGTTTCAGAAGTAATAAATATATTTTTGTTTTCATTTATTGCGAAAGACGTCTCCTACCGCAAGATCTTGGACCATGCATGTGCATTGTATCTCTATACAACATCTGACCCCAAGTGCGAATATTTTTATCATATTTACTTTGATCTTTGTCAAATGGATTCCAAACTGCAATACCTTTCCCTACGAAATAAAAAAAAACACTATTTTAAATAATATTTTAACATTTACTTATAACATTACAAAGACAGTGTAATTTAAAAAGAGGACATTTCACAATGCACATGACAATACTACATAAAGCACAAATAAAAACCTAAATTAAACTAATATCTTTAGCCCTTTCGACCGCTTGGCTTTGCATGAATTTTATCACGAATTATCATTTGACCTAATTTAGATATTCCGTCTTGGTATTCGGTAGTTCCTGGAGTAACACCTGGCAGACCTCCGCCACAACTTCCTGCTGTAATAGTGTTGCATATTGAGCATAAAAGTGTTTCATATAAACGTATTTAGACCATGGCAAGCGTTTTACTTTTTATTTTAATATCATTTTTATAAGCTTACAATTCGACATATCGTAATATCCAGAAAATAATTTCTCTTGTCTAAAATACTCGAACAATTACTATTTTATATATTATAAATACGAGAGTAGCCTTTTAAGTTTTTACAAACAATAGGAAAGAAAAAAACATTTTTTGGAACAAACTATTTTATTGCTTTTCAAAATATTCGCCTTTAAGATTTATATACTTTTGCATGTGTTCAAACCAATTCTCGAAACATTTTTTCCACTCTGAAGTTGGTATCTCAAAAACATGGTTTTCGAAGGCTACAACAGCTTCTTGATGTGATGAAAATCGCTGTCCACGCATTTTTTGTTTGACATTCGGCAACACAAAGAAATCGCTAGGCGATAAATCAGGTGAATACGGGTAATGAGACATTAATTCGATGTTTTCTCCTTCAAATAATCAATTATTTGACGTGCTGTGTGACAGCTGGCATTGTCATGATGAAGAATGATACGACGTTTTTGGTTGCTTTTCCTAATTTCGTCAATGACTTCTCGGAAATAAATTGTTGTATACCATTCATGGTTAACTGTTCTTTGATTCTCTAAAGAAATGATTCTTCTTGGAAGGGCTTCGTGAACGAACAACTTTTGTGGGATTCGGTTCAACAGCGGATTGTAGCTTAGTTTCCGGTTCATACGAATATATCCAAGTTTCATCACCTATTACGATGTTGTATACGGATTTTGCAGTTTCTCGGTCGAATTTTTTGAGCATTTCCTTACACCAATAAACACGAGCCTTTTTTGAGTTTCGGTCAAATTATGCGGAATCCATCGGGAACAGATCTTTTTCACAGCTAAATGTTCATGCAAAATCGAATCTACTGCAGTTGACGATATGCGTAAGGATGCCTCTATCTCACTGTAATTCACATGCCGATCTTCTTCAATCATGTTGCGCACAGCATCGATGTTTTTTGGAATAACAACCGATTTTGGTCGACCATCACGAAAATCATCATTGACGGACACACGACCACCACGAAATTCTGCAAACCAATTGTAAACAATCTTTTCTGATGGTGCTGCATTACTAAAAGTTGAACGAAGCGATTCTCTGCATTGTTTTTGAGTTAGGCCTTTACTGTAATCGTAAAAAATCATCCAACGAAAACCTTGACGTGAAATTTCCATTTTTTCACAAAATTACTTTTTTTAAACGCTCACTGTAAACAAACTACCAACCAAACCAATTTCTTAGATGCCACTGTTTTCACAATAACAAATGTCAAATTGTACGAAAATAGTAATGTCATCTCAAAGAGTGCCACCTAGCGGTCGTTTGTAAAAACCTAAAAGGCTGCCCTCGTATAGTTTTCTACGCCTAGAAGGCATTTAAATTATATAGGGTGTCAATTTGAACACGTATAATGTGTTACATATTTGGCAGTAAAATAGATATTGACCTTTTCTAGAAAACGTTTCTACAACATGGAAGAGGAATCATACTGTCTCGTAAGGTAACCTTCCCCATTCCGTCCCTAAAGCTCTACCTACCCCATCAATCAAATTTCGAATGGTAACACCGAGCTTGTGGTACCTCACTGAAAAGATATTACAAAATGCTACTCAATAGTAGCAAACATTTTTTCAACTCGTTCCGGAAAAATTGAAAATTTTTTATTTCACAGGTACTGAAAAATAAACATAAAAACTAAAGAAACTGTTCAAAATGACCACCGTTTTCCCGCAGACACAAATTTACTCGTCTTTTCATACTATTGAAAGCATTTATAAGAATTTGAGGAGTTATATTGGCACACCGTTCCGTAATTCTGTTTTGCAGTTCCTCGATATTGTTAAGAGAGGTCTTGTATACATTATTTTTCAGATAAGGGAATATAAAGTAATCTAAAATAGTCAAGCCTGGTAATCTAGGTGGAAATTCTGGATTTGAACGTAAACTAATTATTCGATCGTCAAAAAATTCACGAAGATAATTGAGGGTCTCTTGAGCCGTGTGGGCCGTCGCGCGATCCTGTTGAAAGTAGCCTTGCTGGAGCTCATCCTCCTGAAGCTGATTAATAAATTCTCCTAGAATATTCCAGTATCTCTGAGCAGTAACAGTTTCGTGGAAAAATATGGGTCCGATAATACGTCGTCGAGACACAGCAATCCAAATACCAACTTGTAACGGGTGAAGGGGAGATTCTCGAAAAGTATGCGGATTTACAGCACTCCGTAACCTCATATTTTGTGATTTTATATAACCCGAAAGGGTAAACCAGGCCTCGTAAGAAAAAAACGTTAAATTTAGCAATTCGTCGTTGTTCATTAAATTTTGTTGGAACCACTGACAATACAAAATTATCCTACTGTGATCTGCTGGCAGCAACTCATGTAAAGCAAGAATTTTGTATGGGAATAGCATTAAATCTTTTTTGACAATCGTATGGCAAGTTCCTAATGATAAACCAGTCTCTTGCGAAAGTGTACGTAGTGTTGTAGCGGGTTGCTCGTTCAAACGCTGACGAACATCATCAACTGTATTTTGTGTACGAACTCTTGGCCTTCCAGCTCTATCTCTATGAGTAATGCTCCCTGTATCTCGGAATACATCAACACATCTTCTAAGTGCTCTGTAAAAATCTCCTTTAAGGACAGCAATATCTGGAAATTGTTGCCGAAATTCCTCTAAACATGGCACCGCACTGTAAATCTTTTCGCTGTTCTCCCGAACACCATTTCGAAAATATGATTCAATCATAAATGTTGTGTGTTCTATTGTAAAAATCATCATAATTGTAATTTAATTGAATTTTCAATATAAACTTATGACAACAACAACAGTCATGACAGTTAATGAATTTTAAAACTTGCTGTTTATATTACTTTTATTTTCCATGGCCAAACCTTATGTAATTACTTTTTGAACTCACCGTATATATATATATATATTATACAGGGAATTTTTCTTCTTAGTATACATAGCCTATGTATACTTTTAAAAAGAAGCGTCAATTTCGCCTATTGTGTATGCAACCAACTATACCGACAACTAAAAATCAGAAACAAACGTCACTATAGTTGTGAATTATTTGAGTATGAAGGTTAAGTTGATGCAGTATTTATATTAAATAAGTATTTCACCTTGTAGGTATATAGGACGCAGATGATGACTTATTTATTAAATATAAAAATCGACAGGATGTTTCCGTAAGGTCCGTGCACATTATATTTCTTTTGTACAAAACACATATATCAGCGGCAAAATGGTGTAATGGTCAGCATACCTGCCTTCCAAGCAGTTGATCCGAGTTCAATTCCCAGCGATGGAATTAATTATTATTATTCAACGTAGCATAAAATATTTCATTTCATTTCTTCGGTTAAAACTTGATTACTTTCAGTTTTTATTTTACGGGAATTTATTACGCATCCCTCTGATTTAAATTTTCTAACAATTGTTTGACACTAAATTAAGATTAATTTTATTTTTTAGCGTTGAATTAATTTGATTGCTGTGGTCACAGCATGCTTGAGTTGTCTGTACAGTTGGTTACCTACACAATAGGCGAAATTGACGCGTTTCTTTGAAAAGTATACATAGGCAATGTATACTAAAAAGAAAACTTCCCTGTATATACAGAGAGAGTTAAAAGTATGGAGACACCGCTGTCGCTGTCGTTAATATTCATTTTATAAGAAAATGTTCAGTACAAAAGTTTTTTATAAAATTTTTATCTACATACTGATATAAACGAAAAATTTTATCATCCAATTGTTTTTGAGTTATGACTTTACGCGATATTTTTTTAAATGGTAACGTAATAATGTTATACTACTATTCGATAGAGAATTTTTTTCTCTTTATAATGGTATAAGGTTCACGTACGATCAGGAGAGTTAAGACAGCGTTGCTCCGGTCAGTACTTGGATGGGTGACCCGAAGGTTGCGTTAACGCGGCGCCTCTCTCCCACGAGGATTGATCACTATGGGAGAGTAGATCAACAACCCCCCTTATGGGGGAGGCCCATGTCCAACAATGGGATACTGCGGGCTAATAAAAAAAAAATGGTATAACAATTTTTTGGGTTTGTGTAGCATTTCTTCGAGGAAATGCCGGTTAAAGTTAAAGTATTTACAATTAATTAACTTTCCGATTCCTAAACGATACAGCCATGATAAACAAAAGCGAAACGATAAATAAAGGCGATATTACTAAGGCTGAATTTGTTTGTTTACGATACATCTTTCAATTTTGTGCAATTTATTGCTATTGGCATTAGCAATAGCGAGTTTAAGTGAACGTCAAAGAATTGAAATACTTATGATGCTGGGTTTTCGAGATAGACGTAGAAGTTTACAAGGTGTTTGTAATTTATTTAATGATACGCATCCAAATATAAATTCAATTTCTAAATCTGTTGTTGGTAAAACCTTACAACGTTTTGAACAAACGGGTAGCGTTAAAAATTTACCAAAGAGTGGTAGACCTAGAACATCCACAAGTGATGATAAAAAACTGGATGTTTTTTGGCTGTATCTGAAGACCTCCATTTACCAACCAGGCAATTAGCGGTCAATCTCAATATTTCACCGTTTTCGGTCGTTTCAATTTTAAAAAGTGAAAAGTATAAACCCTATAAGATACACCTTGTACATGAATTGATGGAGGATGATTTTGATAGGAGACTCCAATTTTGTGAGGAAATGTCAAATATTTGCAATAATAATGAAAACTTTGTCATCAATACTGTTTTCTCTGACGAAGCTACGTTTTGCCTTAATGGTGAAATAAACATACATAACTGCAGATACTGGTCATCGGAAAATACTAATTGGGTTTTGGAACACCATACGTAGTATCCTCAAAAGGTTAATGTTTGAGCGGACATTCTAGGGGGTCATATTATAGGTCCCTTTTTCATCGATGGCAATTTAACTTCGGCTGTGTATTTGCAGTTATTACAAAATTAAATTATACCTGCTTATGCTGCTCTCTATCCCCATGTAAACAATGGACACCTCCCCAATAACCCTATCTGGTTCCAGCAAGATGGCGCCCCACCACATTATGGTGCAAATGTTCGTCAACATCTGAATAATGTGTTTCCAAACAGATGAATTGGGAGACGAGGAAACATTGAATGGCCAGCCCGTTCGTCGGATGGAGCCCTATATATTTTTTTTCTTTGGGGATTCGTAAAAAACAAAGTTTATAAAGATAGCCCTAATAACATAGAAGATTTAAGAATCCGAATTACCAGAACGATGGAACAAAACAAATACCCCGTGGATTCTTAGAAAATTCCCTTCGGGGTTTTGTAAATCGATTGGGTCATTGTCAAATTGTAAAAGGAGGACAGTTTGAACTTTGAACATTTAATTCACTAGAATTAAGTGTTTGTTAGTATTTATTTATGCTTTACTTGTTTTTGTTAATGTTTTTGTAGTTTGTAACATCATTGTATTTTTTTGTCGTTGTTTAATTTAGTTATTAATTTTTTTCTAACAATAAAATTTTCACCGACAACATTATTGCAAATAATTTTTCAGAAAATAAAAATATTAAACTCGCTCGCCTTTGTTTACCGTTTCGCTTTTGTATATCATGGCTGTATCGTTTAGGAATCGGAAAGTTAATTAATTTTAAATACTTTAACTTTAACCGGCATTTTCTCGAAGAAATGTTATGCAAACCCAAAAAATGTTTATACCATTATAAAGAGAAAAAAATTCTCTATAGAATAGTAGTATTATATTAATAGGTTGCCATTTAAAAAAATATCGCGTAAAGTCATAACTCAAAAACAATTGAATAACAAAATTTTTCGTGTATATCAGTATGTAGATAAAAATTTCATAAAAAACTTTTGTATTGAACATTTTCTTATAAAATGAATATTAACGATAGCAAATCGGTGTCTCCATACTTTTAACTCTCTCTGTATATATGTATATATAATAAAGTGATTCTAAACATGTGCGAAGAACTTTAACTTGTACAGCTCATTATATTTAACCCCTAAGTCACCTAATAATTTTTTTGATTCGAAACCGTTACGGAGGTATTGGACTCCAAAGATTTTTTACATCAATTAACTAAAATGTAAAGACATTTTTCATTTACTGTCCGAATTTCATAAAGTCCATTGTTTTGGAAAGCAAACAGCCCAAGCTTAATTTACAATTACAGAAAAGTGTACAATTTAGTGTGAAAAGTGGATGAAATACGACCCAGAAATGGAAAATTTGAATTGAAAATTTTTAAATTAAGTGAATGTATTTAAACTGTTGCTTCTACTCGTATTCGAAACCTTCAAACATTAAACTTTAGAAAAACAGTGTAAAAACCTTTTTTTTTTACAGAATACTAGTTCAGAAGCTGCAAAGAAAACGATATTGTTTTCTGGGTCAGATTTCATCCACCTTTTTGGTCATCCATTATACATTTTTCCGTAACTGGAAATTAATCTTTGACTGTTTACTTTCCAAAACAATCGCTTTTATCAAATTCGAGCAAGAAGCAAAATAGTTATTTATGTTTTAATGAAATTGATGCCAAAAAACTTTGAAGTCTCCTACATCCGTAACACTGCCGAATTATAAAAAATACTAGGTAGTTGAGTTAGACGTTAAATAATCTCAACTGACTGACTGACCGTGCTTCGAAGAACGCTTAGCTGTCGGGCTCAGTTAACATATCAATATCATTGAGAAACGGAGCTAACGGCTTGCAGAGATAGCTAGCCTGCTACCAAAGCGACAACTAAACAGCTTTAATGTGCCCGCACAAACGGATAATGAACATACATGTGATCTAATAAAATACTACAAAGGAGAAGATATTGTGATCTCTTAAATGCAGTACATAATAAAAAAAGAAAAAGTAAAATCGCTTGTTAATCCATGATATGTTTAGATATATAGCTTGCAATCACAACATATTTGCTTCCTACTACAGGTCAAACACTTACCTCCTCCACTATCGCCACCTTCTCCGCCTTTATCCTTATTCGTAGCTGATATTGTTGCAGGTCGGAAAGCTATCGGTTTTTGGTTGGGACGACATGGATCACCAGGTAATTTTACGGGTTCAGGACATGGCGCAAGACCTTCCACTCCGGCGGATCGTAAAAGTTCATCATATGGAGCAGATGGGTATTCCTCTAAAGAATCCAATAATAAGTGATTAAAACCACACAAATATGTTTTATTAAATATATTACGATCAAGTGATGTTCAAACATGAAAAACTGTACGTACTCAATTTGCAGAAATCCACTTGATATGTTGTGCGTAAACGATCTTTATTAATTCTAGAAATCAGATCATCAGGAGGAGCTGTTCGCAGCACTTCATAAATGAATGGGTATTTTTCTTGGAGCTGCAACCAACGTAAAATTAAAATTTAACATTAGTATAAAATAATACTTAATGGTAAAACAGTAATTGTCCTTTTTAAAGTCTGATCAAGCTAAGTAGACACCAATGGCAACAATAATTTATCGAAATTCCTAAATGTAAGTGCAAGAAGGAGATTATAAATTCTAAAAAAATTATAGAAAATGTCTACATACATGCGAGGCTTTTTGCAAATGCGCGTATTAAGGAAAAGCGCATTGCTTATCATTTATAAGAACGGAGGATTTTGCTCCTCTTAAATGTAATCAAAACACATTTATAATAATAAAATTCATTACATTATCTGCCTTAAAGTGGTGTTGGTTTGATTGTGGCATGCATTTCAAGGACACATTGAATTTATTTTTTATACAATCACCTTTTTGAGAAAAACATTTGGTTGGTTATATCGCATTGTGTCCACTTCTGGACTTCTCCCAACTCTTGAAGGATACAGTTTTGGATCTAGTAATGGCCCCATAGGACCCTGACGACTCCATGATTCTTCCTGCGTTGCTTGTGGCCCAAGAATACCTCCTTGCGATGTTGGGGGTTTCAAGCAATGGCACGGACACAACGGCTGCTTGGGATCACGAACCTGCGGCTGAAATAACCTGTCCGGTTCTGGCCTAAATTACCAAAAAATTAAAAGCGTGCGGAACTTTTATATCCATACAATAAATATCTTACTTATTCCCCAATACCCGAACGTAGGGCCACAGGTAATCTTTTCTGTAGGTGGTTACAAACTGATCCATCACCATCTTGATGAACCTTTTTAGAGCTCAGTAGGTACACAAGAATTTTGAAGATATTTCAAAACGTTTTACTTATTGTGCATTGCAAATTAAATTTTGATATTTATTGACGAACATACTGACAGAAAAATTTTTGTAAATAACTACTTTGATTTTTTTGGGTGCTTGTAAAACAATTTTGGTTTCTCTTGCAGTGTGATCAAAACAGTTTGTCAAACGTGACGGCTAAAAACAATTCGTGTCGATAGAATCTATGTAATACACATACAAATTGCCCTTTAAGTGTTGTCTTATATAAGCTATTGTAAATGGTTTTAAAAATGCATTGGAAATTTAAAAAAGAGTTTTATAATTTAATTATCTTTTAGAAACGATCTATGACGATAGAAGACAATGAGAGCAGCCGTCATAAACAGGAACAGAAAATTTTCAGATTTTAAGATAATCAGCATTGGTATATAATTAATTCATAGAATTTGTTGTACTTATGATTGCAACTAAATTTTAAAAAAGGTGTAATGCTTTTACCAACCAATTTCTGTCGCAGTTCCTAAATTAATACCTTTATTAAATGGAATTGGAAATATTAAAAAGATTATGAAGGTAAAAAGTAAATAAGAATGCTGTAATCTATCGAAATTGTAAGAATGTATAAAGGAAATTGGCTAAATGTAAGAGGAAATTCACAAGAAATTGTACGTTTTACAATATCTAATTAATGAAGCATGGTTTTACTTTCCTATGTAAACCAATTACTAGCTATAAATTTGGAATTGATAATCAGCATTTTATACTTTGCTCTAATTTTCCTTTCGTGTCCTAAATTGAAACCATAAATTACGTTTCTACGCAAATTATTTTTCGCAGTTTACCATTATTAATTTTATTTAATTACACCGTTAAAGATCCCAGTTTTAAGATATTAGATAGATATTTAACTAAGCACTATTTCTCCATGCAACTGTTCATTTATTATTGACTCTCCAAGGTCCCCTATAACACCGCTATACTCCGTCTTCCCTGTAGTCACTTTCAATATCGCACGAATGTGATCTAAAAATGCATAGGGATGACACACATACAGTTTCAATGCCTGAAATGGTACGTACCGGATGGGTCCAAATTGTTTGGTAGTCTGGTTTGTTTTTCCCGTTCTAACGCGCGCGAGTTAATTACGAGGGGATTTCTATAGGAATATTTTTGGGTGGTAAGAGGAACGTCCCAATCGTTGGGAAGGCGATACATATTCCTTTTTCTCTGCTCCTCTTTGTATTCTTCATCTTTTTCTACAAACAGACAGTAAGTACTGGCAACAAACGGCGTAGGTACAAATATTTGAAACAACCAAAAAATATTTTATAACATACGTACCCAAATCACAAAAATCTACTTGATACTCTGATCTCCCGTTATAAATAAAATCCTTTTTAATGACTGCGTTATTTACAGGTGTTTGAAAGTACATTTTTGCATGTCTTGGGTATTTTGCTGAATGCTGAAATTTAACAAAAGCGTTAATACAGAACAGGATTTCCGCGCAGGATAAGTATTAGTTTGTCAAATAAATAGATTGACAAATTTTATAGGGGGTGCCGACAATTTTATTGCGTAACCCTCAAAATAATTAAGCAACAGACATTGCTTTCAAGTAATTAACTACTACTAAAATATATTTGATTATCCTTATATATTTATTATACATATATACAATATATACAAATTGCTGTGTTACAAAAGGCTAAAATTGAATTACCTTAATTTATTAGTAAATATATAAAGCAACGTAAAGCTTTCCTAAAAGATATAATTTGTTTAAACACATAAAATTCACATTTGATTTATTTTTGTTGGTTTCCGATGTTGTATTGCCATCTTAGGATGTAATATTCAAGTCCTTGGTACAAATATGGGTTGTTTTGGATTAGAGTAATCTTAAGAAAGGCATCGAGGAGACTTTTCAACAGTTTTATGCATTCTTGAGCTGTAATTTCTAAGAGAAAATGTAAAAACTTTGAGAGCTACTGACTAAATTGTAAAATTTCATAAATTATAACTATTCTTTGGTGAAAAATATGTTAGAATGGAGTTGTCTAAGAAGTTAAAGAAACTTTATGTTGTATTTCCATAGGCATCAATATCTAATTTAATAATTTATTTCTAAATAAAGTTGTATTGATATCTGCATACAATTAAAATGTAAGATTTCTTAAACTTTTACTATTCTGTTGTATAAAAAAAGTTTGACTGGAGTGATTTAAGCTTTGGAAGAAACTTTGTGTTGTATTTTTGTATATATTAGTGTGTAATTTAATTATTTAGTTTTAAATGGATATTGTAATATTCATTTGATTTGGTGAGTTTGACAGATGTCTGCCTTTTTTGGTGTCAAAATGTGTATTTTGATATGAGTCACGCAGTAATGAAAG
>JABXWE010042627.1:0-15266 GCA_014611495.1 Limonius californicus | reverse complement strand
CAGAAGAAAAAGATATTAATGTTAAACTATTTCTGTGAACCCTACGCCCCCGGGAAACGCAGTTATTGAAGTCATTAAATGTAGCGTGACCAGCGGCGTAGAGTTGTATGCGAACGTTCGAAATTATTACTGTTTGTGTTCTACGTTATAAAGTTGCCTCTCATTGCTATATATTTTTATATGTTCTGTGCCATTTTTGACAGTTCATTATATGTGTGTTAAAATTTCGCATGTCTTTTATTACTGTGTTTTAAAGTACTTGTGTAAGGATTTTGCAAGCTTTAAGATTTAGGAAAAAGCACAAAAGAAAGGCGAGTTCGATTCCCGTAGCTGCTGGCTGTCGACCTTTCACGAGGGCCTCCCTAATCAGCTGGACTTGAAAGGTGGCGCCCACTTATTTTGAATCACCCTGTACACAACTTCTCTATAAGCAATTTCAGCGAACCTCCCCCTACTCCTCTGAGCAAGCCGCTGGCCTTTACCATCTTTTTTTTGTTTGCGGGTCCAAGAAAAGCGCGTTTGGCCGTACAGAAAATTTCCTAGCACGCCAACGTGCGGTTTTCTCTGTCCCTTAATTCTCGTAGCGAGAATCGGCCCGTAACAGGGCTGCTCTCTCTCTGACGTCTGCGACCGTAGTTTTTTCTCTTATCCACGTGTTTCTTCTCTTGTCTCTCAGGGTATTTCCAGTATTTGTCTTTCCATTGATCTTTGTGTTTTTATTAATCTAACTAAATTCTTCTTTGTGAAAGTCCAAACCTGGGCACCATACGTCGTTGTTGGGAGTATGCACTGATTGAAGACTCTCGTTTTAAGATGTTGCAGGATCGTCTTGCTTCTAAGTATATAGCTCAATTTTCCAAAGGGCAGTCCATCTCAGACTTACTTTTCTTTTGATCTCTATCTCCTGATTCCCCTTGTCGAGCATTATCCGTTGGCCGAGGTATATGTATTCTTCAACTTACTCCAAGCTGATTCCTTCAAGTTCTATGTCCGTTTCTTCTTCTGTATTTCTCATTACTTTTCTTTGTCTTTGAGATGTTCATCCGCAAACCCACATTTTTGGAGTTGAGGTTTAATTCTGTTACCATAGACTGTAGTTGTTATTCATTTATGGCAATTAACATTATGTCATCTGTTAGTTTAGGGGATAACGGGTCGCCCCGACGAACCCCTCTGTTCATAGGTATAGGTTCGGTTTCTTCGTTTAGCTTATACTTGTTGCTTGTTCATGATAGATGTCGCTAATGAGTGATGTGTATCTAGTCGATTCTGGCGTTCCTTAAGGATTGTTGGATTGCCCAAGTTTCAATTGAATCGAAAGCTTTTTCGTAATCTATTAGAGCCACATACAGAGGGAGGTGGTATTCATTTGCTTTTTCTATTAATATTTTGAAGGCGAGTAGTTGGTCCGTTGTGCTATAACCCGCTTGCTCGTACGATGTGTACATTTCCATTTTATTATTTATTCTATTTAGTATTATTCGTGAAAGGAGTTTATAAACCTGGGATAAGAGTGCTATACGTCTATAGTTTTTAAGATCTTGTTTATGGCATTTTTCCATTTGGCAGCTATTTTTCCGGTCTTCAGGTTTTCATTAACTATACATTTTAGTGTGTTGATGACTTCATCTCCTCCTTCTAATAGCAGTTCCTTTGTTATATTGTCTTTGCTTGGTGCTTTCTGGTTTTTCATGTCATTTAATGCTCTTTTTATTTCATCCAAATCAATCTTTGGCATTTCTTCTGAGTTGTTCACATTTATTATTTTCTCATCCATGTTCCGTATTGTTTGGAGAGGAGGTTCTTGTTGACGTTTTTACAATTCTTCATAATATTCCCGGGTTCTTTTGCCCATTTTGTCTCTTGTTCTTATTTCATTTCTCTCTTTGTCTATTAGTACTGTTTTTAGGTAAATTTTGTCTCAGAACTTTCATGCTTTGATTTTTCTCAATGACTTCCTGAATCTGTTCTTCTTGTTTCTTTAATTTGTTCTATTTGATAGTTTTTCTTATTAATTTGTTTAGTTCTACACATTCTATGCTTTGTTGTATCAATTCCTTTGTTTTATTTAGTAGCTGTTTTACTGTAGCTGAGAGTTGATTGCTGGATGTCCTTTCCTTTGTGCTAATTTTGTTAGCTGATTCTATGATTGCTGTTGTTAAAGTTTGATTTATTTCATTTACATTCATATTTGTATAGTCTTTGTTTTGTAGTCGGTTTCTAATTTCGTTTTGGTACGACTCAGAGTTTTCCTTTATTGTTTGGATGTGGTGTCTGTATTGGTTGTTCTTTACCTATTTCTACCTCTTTCTTACCTCTATTCATCCTTACGTTTATGTGTAGTTTAGCTCTAACTTGTCTATGGTCGCTTCCTGGTAAATGTGTTTAGTACCGTGATATCTTTTACTATTTGTTTATTTGTTGTTAATGCGCCCCGACCCAATCACACAACGAAGAAGAAGTAGAAGGTTTCTACGAAGAGGTGTCCGATCAAATACAAACTGGTCATAGACTTTAACGCCAAACTAGGCAACAAACAGGGTAATACGGAGCTAAAAGTCGGAAAGTTTGGATGAGGCACAAGACACGATAGAGGAGACGCACTATATAATTTCCTAGAACAAGCAAATCTCTACGCGATGAATACATTTGTTAAAAAGAAACCACAAAACAAATGGATCTGGATAAGCCCAGATGGGAACAGGAAAAATAAAATCGACTATATATTAATATCAAAACTTAATGATCATTAAATGGTTAACGCAACATAAGTAGCAATCAATTCAACGACGACGTGGTCTAAGACCGCAGAGGTGACTTCAGCAACTTTTTATTTTTAAATAGAACTTCCTCTGTTTTACTTGTAATGATCTTAGTCGCTGTTAAATTTGCATTACATTAATATGTCATGGCATTTCAGTTTAAAACGGCCGAAATATTCAGTTGTTTAGTAAAAAATGTAATGATATTCTAAAAAAAGAGATATTTTCAATTTTTAAATGGCCATAACTTTTTTGTTTGAATGCTACGCTTCAGTTTCATTACACTTTTTAAATTGCCAATTTATTTACTTTAGTTTAATATCAATAACATACATGGTTATTTCTAAAATAGCAAGAAAAAAGTAACTTTGCAAGCAACTTATCAGTTCAATAATTGAAACTGTTCATACTATCAAATTTATTATAAAGGCTTGGCAAAATGCAATTAAAAATATCAAACGTACTAGTTGTTTAACTAGAAGCAAGTGCTTTATTCTGATTATTTTGATTTTATGGCATACTACCATACAATCAAATAAAGCAGCTACAGCCATTAGCCCATTTTATAAAAGAGACTGTATATGTCTTAGTAGCAGTACGATTAGCAAAACTTAATCAACATCTATTCTTACCTCAAACATAACGCTGATAATATGTAATACTTGTTGCCAAACGGTGTTATACTGGTATCCCAAGCCCAACTGTACTGCGTTAAAACATTTTTCCAATTTTGACTTGTGCTGTTCTACAGATTGCTGAGATTCACATGCGGGTGCAACTGCATCTCGTAACAAGCGTTCAAAAGAATGCGTCACGGCAGTTGTAATTTCTGTTCTGTCTGAGAGCCAAAGTTGAGAGAAGGTGGTAAATATTTTGGGCAAAGCTGTACAAGCCAGGGCTAATTCCACACTGCACAAATTAATAGTTTTTACAGTTAGAACTACACACAGACATTAGAACTTACTCGGCAAGGTGCACATGAGCTTGTTGCATAACAGTTAACCATGCTAACATCGACTGTACATCCGTGGATGCTGGTTGATACTCATAAAGAGCAGATATAAGCTGTGCATTGAGTTTAGCAGGAACGGTAGCACTTTGGTGGGAAAACAGAGCATGTAGTACTTGCAGACTGCAAGATGTCACCAACGGATAGTTTAACGTCATTAGAGCCAACACTACTTCACAGCATTTCTGTCATAAAATATTATTACCAAAATGAAACAAAATATTGAAAATTAGAATTACCTTCATGTTTGTTTTAGAAAAATAAAAAATAGTTTCCTTCACCAATCCCAATACATGTAGGATAGTAGTTTGGCCCGCTTTTACACCAGCAGAATGGTTTCCTCCCATGCATCCGTCTAAAATCTCCTTACAAAACTCGGCAGTTCTATCAGCTGCGGGATTTGGGAAGTTGTCTTTAACAAAACAACTTGCTCTGACTACTGCTGCAGCCGCTTGTTGAGCAGCTTTACGCCACTACAAAAATACACACACATAAAACATACCGGGTTTATTTTTATGCGAGAAACTATGAATAGTAGCAAAAAGAATATAAATAGCAGCAAAGATAACATTGCTAGTAATAAATAAACAAAAATCCAAATGCAAAATAGGGGAAAACAAACAGGAAAAATAGATGAAAGAATTAAAATCAGACTAGAAAACAGACAGGAGCTGGTGGTGAGTTTTGTATTTGTAGGAGCACTGGCAATGTTTTATTACTTATACATAGGTTTATATTTTTTTCCAAACCAATATTCATACCTTGGGCTTCGAATGAATACAAAATGGATTCAATATTGCGTTAAACACTTGAATTGTAGAAAACTGAGACCACACTGCTAATTCCTGCGATCGTAAAAGAGTGGTTAATATTCCAAGAGCCGATTTAACAACTACATTATTCTCCAAAGAGGAATATTCATTTAAAATAACCAACATGGTCTTTGAAGTATCATCAAATCCTGCACGTAAAACTCCTTCAGGAACAGTTCGAATGCCCATATTTAAAAGAGACAATACGGCAGTGACTTGGTCTTCATTCCTTTCATCAGATGACATTATTTGTTCTAATGTAGTTAACTAAAAATGTATAGATATTCATGTAATGTACATATAAAATGTATAGTTTCACATTTTGTGTTGATACTGTTATGAATCAATTCAAAGAGGTAAAATTTAAATGCCTCATACCACACTGACACAAAGCCATGGGCTTAAAGGCTTGTAACAGCTTCAATAAATTACATCAAATTTAAAAATAACTAGTCGTCTGATAGGAATTTCCCTTTGAACATTTGATTCTAAATCAATACTTCAAAATACTTACCAGTGAGCAATAATATTCAGTAGAAGTTTCAGTGCCTCCACTTTCTTTAATAACTTCTGTAATAGCAGCTAAGATTGCCAACATTTCTTTATGCAGTGCTGAATCGGCTCGAAAAATTTGTAAAAATCTATTGTATGACATGTTACTGCAATGTGACCAGTCAGAAGCGAATGAATCGGCTGTCTGATATGTTGAACCAAGTGATGATTCCATTTCCGAGTCTTGTTCCATTTCTGCGAATGCTGCCGAGTTTGATTTTGTAGGTGCCAGTGCTTGGACAGCATCATGTTTTCGTAAAGCCTCCGGTGTTAAGTTGCTTGGGCCTTAAATACAGTAAAAGTTACTTCAAATGTATTAAAACACAATATCTGACAAAAACAAAATACCTAAATTTTCTTGAAAAAATCTAGACTTTGCTAAATCTCTATATCTTTTTGTTTCTGGGTTCGAACTGGAACTCTGTCCTTTAGGCCAGCGTTTTCCTTTGCTGCCTCCTTTTAATTTGCTTCGAAATTTACCCATTTTTAGTGTCCCAAAGCTCACCACGCACGTGTACTCTAAAAAATTATTAGTTAGAAAAGAAGTTAGGTTATGTTCATTAGTGACAAGCAATTTAACGTACAGGGTGATTTCAAAGATACAGTCATTTTTCAAAACTAATTGTAATTTATTGCGAAAACGAATCAGTCTATGAAATAAATGTAAAAGCACTTTTTTCCACTAAACATAATATATATATATATAATTTCGGTTATAGCGTCTGTGTACGCCTTCTGATGCCCAATTTCCACTCTTTTGTTGGTCCACAATCCTTCATGTAAGTTCCGTGCACTCATGGCTTTTCGTATACCCTCGCTCCAGTGTTTAGGGGGTCGTCCTCTTTTCCTTCTTACGTTTGGAGTCCATTGCATAACTCTTTTTGGAAGTCTGTCGTCTGTCATACGTTGTACATGCCCGTACCATATTAGTTGTCGCTGTTCTATTTCTTCTATAATTGTTTCTTGTAGTCCCATTTGTTGTCTTATCACATCATTTCTGATATAATCTCTCCGGGAAATTCGTGCTGCTCTTCTTATAGCGTCCATTTCTGTAGCTCGTATTTTATTTTTGTTAGCTTCACTCATCCGCCAAGTTTCTGCTCCGTACAGTAGGATACTCTTGATCATTATATTGTATATGTTATACTTCCTCTTTCTACTGATATTCTTACTCCATAGTATCCCATTAAGACACCCAATTGCTTTTCTACTTTTTGTTATTCTTTCTCTAATTTCCAAATCATCTTTCCCTGTGTTGTCGAATAGAACGCCAAGGTATTTATACTTAGTATTTGCCGCAATGCTTTCGTTATTTTCCAAATTTAGATTTGCAATGTTTACATCCATACCAATACACAGATATTCGGTTTTATCCAAATTCATAGTGAGACCCCATTTGTCATATTCTTCTTTTAATTTCCGCGTCATGTATTCTAAATCTTCTTTATCTTGGGCCATCACCACCTGATCGTCAGCAAATTGTAAAGTATACAAGTATGAGTTTCCTAAGTCAATTCCCATCCCGCCACACTTTCTTTTCCACATCTTCAACGCTTTGGCTATATATATTTTAAATAGCGTGAGCGAGATGCAACAGCCCTGTCTTAGGCCTTTGGTGACGAATATTTTTCCAGACAGTATGTTTCCGATTTTAATTTTAGAGCTTAGATTAGAATACAGATTTTGCAACGCTTGAATAAGTTTGATATTAATGTTAGACTCTCGCAATGCTTCCCACAGTTTAACCATTGGAATGCTATCATAGGCCTTTTTAAGGTCTACGAACAGTAAATGTACTTCTTGGTTTGTGATTTTCATTTTCTCGACTACTTGTTTAACACAGAAAATATTATCGTTACACGATCGTCCAGCTCTAAACCCTTGCTGTTCCTCTTCGTCAGTATATTCTTTCTCTATGAGGTTTCTTACTACTCGTCCATATAAGCGGCTCATGGTGCTTGTCACTGAAATTCCACGATAATTTGCGGGATCTTGTTTGTTACCCTTCTTATATATAGATGAGATATATGCTTCCTTCCAAGCTTCTGGAACAGGATTTCCATTTAAATATTTATTAAATTTTTTGGTGAACCTTTGAAATAATGTTTTTGTTCCGTTTTTTATAAGTTCTGCCTTTATAACCTCTGGACCAGGTGCTTTACCGCTTCGTAGGCTTCTTACTGCTTCTTCTGTTTCTGTTATTTCTATATTTATTTCTTCTCCTTCGACATTAAGATTTATATTGTCATTTTCTATAGTCTGAGTAGTATATTCCGGTCTATTTTCAGTTAGAAGTAGTTTGTAATAATCCATCCACTCAGTGATACCAATTGTCCCTACAGATGTTTTTTCCCGGCCTGGTCCTTTTACATTTTTAATAATTCGCCATACTTCTGAACATCTTCTTCCACCTATATACGTGTCAATTTCGCTACATTTTTGATCCCATATTTTATTTTTTTCCTCTATTATGATTCTTCTAGTACTTCTTTGAGCTTCTTTATATCGGTCCCTGTCTTGATTATTTTTAGTGCTTAACCATTTAAGGTACAATCTCTTTTTTTCATCAACAGCTGCTTCAATTTCTTCATTCCACCAATAATTTCTTTTTTGTTTTAATTTTGTTTTGGTTCCCAAAGCCTCGTTAGCAGCTTCGCGAATGCTGTGTATGACATGCTGATATTCTTCTTCCACCGTTGTATATTCTACCTGTTCTAGTTTATTGTCCAATATTTGTTGGTATAACAATTTTGTACTCTCATTCATGAGACTGTCTACATTATACTCGATTACTTCGATATTGTCAGTTTTGCGCACTTTTTTCTTCGTGGGTTTTTGATACGCTTTAAAAGTAAATAAGATATCGGCTTTAACAAGGTAATGGTCGGACCACAAGTCACCCCCCTATGAACTCTTACATCATTAACTTTTAAATTCGTTTTTTGTCTTACAATAACATAGTCAATTATAGATTTTAGTTGTCTGGTATTTTGAATCCATGTGTATTTGTGGATATCCTTATGTTTGTAATAGCCATTTAATATTTTTAATTCGTGAGATTCACATACCTCAATTAATCTTTGACCACTGTCGTTTAAGTCTTGTTCTCCAAAAGGGCCTATTGTCAAATCGTTTTGTTTGATTCCCGTCCTAGCGTTAAAATCTCCCACTAGTATAATCTCCCTTGCATTTCCAACTTCACTTACGATTTCATGGAGCTTCTCCTAGTATTCTTCTTTTATTGCGACAGTTGCATCGTTTGTTGGGGCATATACCCCTATTATTGTAATTCTGTGTCCTAATATATCCATGTTTACTTTAATAAAATATTCATCTATTGCTTCCCAGTTTGTTATGTTTTTCTTGTGTTTGGTCTTGATCAAGAGCGATACTCCTTTTATTGCTCTCTTTTCTTTAGGTATTCCACTATAGATGTGAATGTAGCTTCCGAGTGTTTCTGTTCCACTTCCCTTTCTTTTGGTTTCTGTCAACGCAATGATGTCCATATTCATGTTCTCGCATTCTCTTATAATTTCTTTCAACTTTCCTCTACATGACTGCACATTCCACGTTCCAATTTTCATAGTCCGTTTTCGTAGCTTGCTTCGTATACTATTAGATCCATCCTTTCCGAGGCTCAATTTGGGCTTTTTAGTACTTAATGGTTTTACAAGTGTTGAGTTACTGGCCCAACGCCCCAACCCCCAACTTGGAGGACCAGGTAATTTAATTTTGGAGTTTTCTTCTCCTAGGTGGATTGTTTTCCTAACTAGTGAGCTCCTCCTGCCCTCTTCTATTTGGTCCGCGGGTGCATTTTACACCTACCCTACATATCTGTAGGACATTCCCCCATCCGCCACCCGGGGACGCGCCGTGTTGGGGTTGAAGTTCCCCACCTGGTTTCACACATACAGTTTATGCCATCCCCCTACTTAGTTCAGAGGCGACCTGCGTGTGATCTACACCAGCACTAAACATAATGAAAACTTAAAATTTGGAACTACATATTTGAATTGAGTCAACGGCTTAACGTAAATTCTACATAAGGGAACGACCTACCGCGCAGTTAAGCTATTGTTTATTATTTCACACTTTCACCTTCTCCCAGTTATTTAAGTGCCCTTAATATTGAGTTTGCTTAAAAGCAATGAACTATGTAAACGTAGTGGGATAAATTTATCAACAAGGGGTGTGGGTGTTAATACAATCTAAAATTATTCTCATACGATTTTTAATAAAAATGTTTAAAATTCCAACCGTTTTACTATAGAAATATGGTGTACATGTTAACTTTTTTTATTGATTTGTACATTTTTAGATGGATATAGCTAGCTTTCTATTAAAACTAAGTTATACCAAAGAGCATATAACTATAACTAATTATATGCTCTTTGGTTATATATCGTTTTCCACCTTTGAAGAAATACCTATCGTTTAACGTTGGAAGGATTGCTGAATATCCCAAATTTAGATTTGCAATCGTTGCCTCTATAATTAATAGACAAACTACCGTATAATAGGGTGAATAGAAACAAAAATAGGAAACTTCCTTAAAAGATTTCCACTTTATAACCAAGCCACCCAATTGCTTCAAATTTACCTTTCATACCTTCGGTACATATTTTAGTCGAAATGCTGTATGTATTATGTTAGTTAGTTTTAGTATTCCTTTTCTAGGTAGTTGTTTCAATACTTTCACTGCTATTAAATCAAATCCCAGAGCCTTTTTCGGATTTAGGTTTTCCTTAATTTCTTTTGCCACTTCTGTCGGAGTGTCCAATTTTATTTCATCCTCCTCTCTTCCATCTTCCGCATATAGTGCTTCATTTTGTACTTGTTGTTCATTCGGTTGAAATATCTTTTCGAGGTGGTTTGCGAAGGCATCCACCTTCTGCTTGTTTCTTGCCCAACCGTTTTCAGTTTTTAGTGGTGGCACCTGGGTTATCGGTCTTTTGATTTTTTGGTTGATTTCCATATCGAATAGTCAGTGTCTTTGACGTTTATCCGATTTTTAAGGTAAGTGTTCACCGATTCGTTCTTTATTTCCTGTATTTTTCTTCTTAGCTCCTTAATTTCCTTGGGGTAATTGTTGCTTATTGTTTTTATTCTGATTTCTGCGGTGCTGCCCCAAGCAGCTTGTTGAATGTCTACTACAAGCTTTTCAGCTTCGTGGTCCAATTGTTCCTTATTTTTCAGCGGCACTTTCAGATGAACTCTGTCGTTTAGCTCTTCTTGAAACGCTTTCCAATGTGTCAGACCAAAGTTCTCTTCGATGTTGAGTTTTCTGATACTTTCCTGGAGATGAAGAAATCAATCAGGTCCGGTATTTTGTTTTGATCTGAGGGCTAGTCGGTGGGTTTTCCTGGAGTGGTACTTAACAATTCCTTTGTTTTGCGGCTTAATGCAATTTTTTTTCTTTAGTTGTGGTCAATCTTGGAGCCCAAATTAGATTTTTTGCTTTGAAGTTTCCTCCAACGATAAATCGTTATCCTAAGCTTTACAGTAGGTTTAAATAGTCTCGTTTTTTCAGGTTGTCTTCATGGGCGGTAGACTGCTGCAACTGTAATCTTTTATCCTCCTGTTCTGACATTTATAGCTGTAGCTTGTATTTCTTCCGTTTCATATTAGGCTTTTCGTAGTGCGTTACGTTTTCTTTGACCATGACCGCACTTCCTCCCCTAGCAGTGTTTTGTGGATGTATAGTGTGGTAACTTGTACCTATATCCTTTAAATTTAATGTAATTTTGTTTGGTAAGATGTGTCCCAACGGACCAATCAACGAGGGGGGTGTACGGAGAGTACGAAGAAACCAGGAGATAAGAGACCTTTATAACGAATCCAGCATAATTAACACCATAAAAAGCTAAAGATTGCGGTGGCTAGGTCACGTGATGGGCATGGGAGAAGGAAGATTTCCAAAAAAAGCATACCAATCGAGAGTAGAGGGCGGAAGGCGAAGAAGAGGTAGGCCGAGAAAGAGATGGGGTGACGAAGTGCAAGAAGACCCCAGAAAACTAAATGTCAGGAGATGGAGGACGAAGGCGCTAGAGAGATTATACGAAAACTATTCTTACAAAATGAACCTATTTTGCAATATCCAGATTTAACAAAAACATTCGAATTAACTACAGACGCCTCTAAATTTGCATTAGGTGCCGTACTATCTCAAAATCGAAAACCAATTGTTACGCTTCAAGAACACTCAATGAAACTGAACAAAGATACTCTACCATTGAGCGAGAACTTTTGGCAATCGTTTGGGCAACAAAACAATTTCGCCCATACCTTTTTGGAGTCAAATTTATATTGTACGCCGATCATCGACCCTTACTCTGGTTACGAAATCTTAAAGAACCAAATTCTAAATTAACCAGATGGTCACTAAAATTAGAAGAATTTAACTTTGAAATTAAATATTTACCCGGAAAAACTAATAAAGTCGCAGACGCCCTGTCCCGTATCCAAATTCATCCTTTAATAACAGACGACATTGAAAACGAAATCGACAATATTTTACAAGATACCAATAGAATCAATACTCCGGAAATGAACACAGATAACTTTAGCATAATTCCAAATCGACCGGACTCACCTGACTCTACTGACTTATTTAATATTCCCATGATTTACTCTGACACTTCCAATAATGAAAATACAACTCAAGCAAATATCCAAATTCCACAAATACCTAATAATTCCGAATCACAATCAGACACGATACATAGGATACGAAACAACAGGATTCGACACCTGCAATACCAATCTGTGAAAAACCTCTTCAGCAATTCCCAAATCAAACTGAATTTATATTAACACCTTTACCAAAAGAAATAAAACAACCAATATCGATGGAAATCCATTCATACAAATTTATCTTAATCAATTTAATAAACGTGACAAATTTAACGAACTGCTAATTGAACACTGTTCACCGAAAACAAATTACCATTGCTATTTTCAAACCGATACGTTATATACTGAGTTCTCAGATTATATTATTTATATCAAATACTAACACCCCCAAATTTTATAGATGTATGACTCAAGTCACTTACATTTTAGACAAAGATGAAAGAATCAGTCAAATTCAAAATTATCATGAAAATAAAAGTAACCACAGAGGAATTCCCGAAACTATTGAACATTTAAAAAGAAAATATTTTTGGAAAGGAATTAATAAAGACATAAAAAATTATATAGACAACTGTCAAACTTGTAAAAAATATAAATGTAACAGACATCCAATTAAACAACCTTTAAATTTAACACCTACCCAAAATCGACCATTCCATACAATACACATGGACATATTTCAGATAGGAGGACAAAAATACCTTACCTTAATAGACGCTTTCTCAAAATTTGCTCAAGCTTACCATTTAAAATCTAGTAACCTTCTAGACGTGACAGACAGACTATTTTATTTTATTACAACCTTTACTACACCAGATACTCTAATTGTTGACGGAGAATTTAATAAACAACCTTTGAAAAATTTTATAGAACTACATAAAATCAAATTACATGTAACGACCCCCCATAATCACCAATCAAACTCGATAGTAGAACGACTACATTCAACTATTCTGGAACATTATCGATTACTCCAAAATATATCGGAAATGAACAAAATTCAATATTGAATTGTAGCAACGATTCTATTCACTCAAATTTAAATTATACTACATTCGAAATCTTATTTGGCCATACCGAAAGTCGAAACCCTTTCGACCTCGAATATAATAAAAACTTTTACGAGAATTATGTTGCTGATCACAAAGAAAAAATGAAACACCTTTACGATGACCTCCATGAAAGACAAAATCAAACTAAAGAGAAACGTAATACCAGAATTAATAAATCTCGCAAATCATATGATTTTAAAATAAACGATAAAGTGTATGTCAGGACAAATGCTAGAAATAAAAAAGAACCACGTTTCGTAGGACCATACATAATTGACAAAATCCACGAACATGACACATATGATTTACGAAACATACCTAATAACACGATAATTAAAAGACATGCTAACGACCTAATGCCCTTTTCAGGACAATTGCATTCTTCACCCTCGCCTGGACCTTCGTCTACAGCGAAGTAACAATCCAACATTTATATGACAACCCCGGACTATATCCTTTAGTCAAAGGAAAGGCCCTCATGAAAGAAGAGAAAGAAGAGCAATATTTCGTAACGTGGCGCAATTTCGAGGGGAGAAGTGCAGGTCCCCGTTGCATTTTGAGTTAGTCCATTTTCGATCCTTGAGGACTCCGGTCTTCGAAAATAACATCAATCGAGGGCCGTAAATGTATATGGAGTGACAGTCAGACCCTCGAGACAGACGGTTGCAACGTTGCATATTGGTTCCTTTTCCTTCGCGGCACTTTTGCTACTCTGTTTGACCGTACCGTTTTTGTTTGCTGTAGAGCAAAAGTAAATCGACTTAACCGTCGGATATATACACAAGCGATAGCAAAATGTACGCCTTGGTGTTGGACAATTAAAGATATAATTGCTCTTGTCGAACTCAGTTCGGATCTATGCGAAGTGAAAAGAAAAGAAAGGAAATTGTGCGAGTGTTCTGCTAGAATTTGGTTTGTTCCCGTCGTCCGAAAAAGTCTCGCTTCTGTCCCCACGTCATCTGACCCAGTTGAAAGCAACTCGGCCCTCTAGAGGGGCATAACTACTACATCTTGTCTCAACGCTGCCCCGAAGGACGCTGTTCTCCGATCCTTTATGGTTTTTCGACCCTACAACTATAAATCGCCATTATATATGCCTACTCCTCTGAACTTTAAGGTAAAACAGACCAGTTTTGTTTTTTGTGTGTGGTGAAACCAAACTTGCGCGCGACTTGCAAAATTTAGCGGAATTAAACTTTGTCTTATTAAACCCAAAAAAGGGACCTTCAGTCAAAAATCTTTTATTTGCACGAAATACTTGTAAAAAGAAACTTTGTTTATGCTGTGTTTTCCTGTAAACTACGCCATTGACCACACAGATACATCATAGTATAAATATTGTGAGTCAACGGCGTCGTCCCCTGAACGTTCCAGGATTTTCATTATAATTGTAATTTCAAACTATTTGCGTTATAACTCGTGTCATTTGATTGTATGGTCATATGCTATTTTATTATATGTTTTAAAGTTTACTGTGTCTTATTGTGTCTTTTGTACTTTTTGTGTAAGGATTTTGCAAGCTTCAAATATATATAGGAGGAGGAATAAAATTAAAGGTAGGTTCCCTTCCCGTAAGCTGTTGGCTTCTCGGCCTTCCACGAGGGCCTACACAATCAGCTGGATTTGGAAGGTGGCGCCCACTTATTTTGACTCGCCCTGTACACAACTAAAGATTTTCTCCCATAAGCGATTTTTAAGAACTCCCCTACTCCTCTGAGCTAAGCTGTAGGCCCTTTTTGTTGCGAATCGTCGAAAAAGCTCGATTGGACTGTAACAAGGGTCCATGAACTTTCTTTCATGAGGGCCTTTCCTTTGACTAAAGGATATAGTCCGGGGTTGTCATATAAATGTTGGATTGTTACTTCGCTGTAGACGAAGGTCCAGGCGAGGGTGAAGAATGCAATTGTCCTGAAAAGGGCATTAGGTCGTTAGCATGTCTTTTAATTATCGTGTTATTAGGTATGTTTCGTAAATCATATGTGTCATGTTCGTGGATTTTGTCAATTATGTATGGTCCTACGAAACGTGGTTCTTTTTTATTTCTAGCATTTGTCCTGACATACACTTTATCGTTTATTTTAAAATCATATGATTTGCGAGATTTATTAATTCTGGTATTACGTTTCTCTTTAGTTTGATTTTGTCTTTCATGGAGGTCATCGTAAAGGTGTTTCATTTTTTCTTTGTGATCAGCAACATAATTCTCGTAAAAGTTTTTATTATATTCGAGGTCGAAAGGGTTTCGACTTTCGGTATGGCCAAATAAGATTTCGAATGTAGTATAATTTAAATTTGAGTGAATAGAATCGTTACTACAATTCAATATTGAATTTTGTTCATTTCCGATATATTTTGGAGTAATCGATAATGTTCCAGAATAGTTGAATGTAGTCGTTCTACTATCGAGTTTGATTGGTGATTATGGGGGGTCGTTACATGTAATTTG
>JABXWE010042626.1:0-19566 GCA_014611495.1 Limonius californicus | reverse complement strand
GTTTCTTTTTAACAGCTATTCGTTTTATTTTTATTTAGAATAAATATTTTTCTGTGATATAATTAGTTGGTAGAAATAAACGGCATCTTACTTACATCTTAGCTCTTTAGCTAATTTCGAGACAGGACATGCTGTAAAACTACTAAAGTTGGCAAATGTTTTCAACAAAATAATTAAATTGCTAGAAAACTATTTATATTTTCAAAAATAGGGGGTTTTTTAAATTAAGATAAAGGGTTGTATTATTGGCTTGGCGAAGGACTTATCTTCAGAGGTATTCCTTAGCCAAGTTACTTTAGTCAGTTCAGGTTCCTACTGCAGATGGCAACTTAGTTGCCTAAAAACGTATTTAGATGTTTTAAATATTGTGGTGATAAGGGGTTTTCCAAAGTTTGTAAAATTTATCACAGCTACCATTTTGTTAAAGATAGATACTGCATCAATTTTAGTTTTTCCTCTTAACTGTAGGTATAGTATATTATTATTTATTTTGGCTATGATTAGAGTTAAATTTCGAAAGAAATTAAATTTTTTTTTATCTAATCTATCAATGAATTAAAGTAAAACAGCTACAGAACAGGCAGCAGTTACAAATAATCAGCTAAAGAGCTAATTGCATAAAAAATATATGTTGGGTTTTTTGACTATATTGCATCAATCAATGTTTTTTTACTGCAACACTCCTTTTTCTAATTTTTGTGAAAGTACTTATCATGTACTTAAAGTTTTATATTTATACCTAGGTAATTGTTTTGAAATGTACCTACCTGAACTTATAATTGGGTATTTGCTTATCTTTATTTGTATCTTAAGTTCTAAAAAGCAAGTACTTATAGTACCAAGTAACATTTGAAAACTGGAAGCATCTACAATTAAGATGGGCTGAAAATCGAATTCAAGCGTACAAGTAGATGGGAATAATTTTTTATAAAATATTGGTCTAATAATTTTTATGTATACTCACAGTATTAGAATTATTCACAGTTTTTTAAAATGTTCATAGGTACAAACAATATAAATGCAACTTCAATCAATTCGTACACTAATGCACCAACTTCACTCAAACTTGAAAAGGTTTTGGTTGTGTCCAAGCTTTGCTTATATGAATATGAAAGAAATAGATACAGCAACTTGAGCGATGCACAATTTGAAAGAGAACTTAGGAACCGAGGAAGTGACTTTGACAAACTAGCTCATTACTTTCACTTACATAAGAAATACGAAACCCAAATAGTAGATAAGTTGAAAAAAGCAGGAGCTGACGTGAAAATTGCCAACAGGTAAATTTATGACTTTATTTGCTGCATTGGATGTAGTTCTTACACTCTTACTTTTCATGGCAGGATTAACTATAGAGATGATTTAATTAAATGGGCAGATGTAATTATGCCCACTGGTGGCGATGGAACCTTTTTATTAGCTTCTAGTAGAATAAGAGACAACAAAACGCCTGTGATTGGATTTAATTCAGACCCTAATAGATCAGAAGGTCACCTATGCCTTCCAAAACAGTATTCGGGTAACATATCTGAAGCTCTTGAGAGGCTAAAATCGGTAAAAGGGACTGTTTGGCAATATTGCTGCCTTAGTACATTGTTTTTATTTTGCAGGGTAAATTTCAATGGTTGCTTAGAAGTAGAATTAGAACAACAGTGTATGGACATAAAAGCAAAATAGTTCCAACACATTTACATTTGTCCGACAGAAATTGTGATTTTCATCCAGAAATAGAACAAAGTTTTGCTGAAAATGGGTCTCATGGACAAGTTCTGCCATATCTAGCATTGAATGAGGTATGAAATTCACCTTTATTTCAACAATATTACTCAGAGCCAGTTTTTGATGAAACCAACATGTAGTGTACTTTTTTAGGTATTTATGGGAGAATCCTTGTCTGCACGAGTATCCCATTTAGAAATGTGGCTGAATGGTTCAGAGATGGCCACAAATATGAAGTGTTCAGGGTTGTGCGTATCCACAGGCACAGGCTCTACATCCTGGCACTTGAGCATTAATAGACTTCCTGTTCAAAGTGTAGCAGAACTCTTAAGGCTAATAGATATTCATGCAACCGGTGCCAAAGATAGTCTTGCCACAGTGCTTGCCGATATGTATAACAAAAATTTGATATTTAATCCTGGTAAAACATAATTGAATGTGTGTAAATGCTTACATGAAAATAATACAATTATTGTAGATGATAAGAGGCTTGGATACACCATTAGAGATTTAATCTCTGCAGGGGTATGGCCTCAACCAAAGGGTATAAAATCAAGAGGTTTTGCTTCCTCTATAAAAGTAAAGTCGAAATGCATTGATGCTTGCCTAGTGGTAGACGGCGGAATATCAGTTCCTTTTAATGATGGAATTGTTGCTGTGCTGGAAATAAAACCAGATGATACTTTACGTACAGTTGTATTTCCGGATGACTGAGGCAACTTTCTACTGTGACTGATTGTGTAAGAATCCAAAATTGCCATTATTTTTCATTTGCTGTCTTTAAATGTAGATATAGGAAAAAAAATTAGAAAAATATCATAATTTAAAGGTACCTGCACTGTCTTCTATTAAATATGTAGTAAAAGAAAATTTTTTTCTATGTGTTTTGATCAAGGTGTAAATATCTGCGGTAGGAAGAGTTTAGTATATTTATTGTTTGAAATACTTTGTTTCTGGAACAAGTTAAATTTCGATAATAAATTAAACAGTTAGCAATTGTAGTAGCATAAAAAAATGTTTAATCACTGTTTTAGAATATTGTTGAACCTTGATGTTTAAATATTGAATATTGTGCACCTTTTACGTAATTATAATTATAACAACTTTATTTTCTATTATGCAATTTTTTATTATTTTAAAGAAAAACCATTTTAGTTGTTGATATATTTTTCATACTGTATTTTGTTATTAATCTTTTTAATATAATAAAATTATACATACAGGTGTAATTAATTTTATCATAACGAATCTTTATAGGGCAATAGAACGTCTTTTTCATTAATAGAAAAGATACGTGTCCCGTATATAGCATTTTTAGCCATGGTTACAGAAAGAATGGAATTTCGTACCATAATTTTTGGCACAGAAATCCTACTCTTCATTTGCAGAACGAGTCTCAAAGATTTAATACCACTCTAGTCAAATATAGGGTTGAGTATTTTAAGTCCTGTTGAAAAGTACAAATATTTTATATGGGGTTACATATTTTGCTATTAGTGGGTGTTTTAACGAACAGTAAAAGAAAGAAAAATGTTTTTGGCCGAGACAAAAATATTATACTGGAAAAGCAATTTGGTTTCTAAATATGAAAGCGATTGTTTTTGTTTTATAATGTAATTAAGTTGTTCTATATGTATGTTGAATTATTAGATCTTTGCTTCAGTATTATTGAGCATATTCGTACAAAATAACATGAAAAGTTAAATCAGGGCCTGTTGTCATAATTTCAAACATGGTCATTCGGAAAAATACAAAATAACAGATGATTAACGGTTATAAATTATTCCTTGTTTCAAATATAATGGACATGTAGTACTAAAATAATAAAAAAATTTTTTCTTGTGGTTTACTTAAAATCTACATCTAAATCACCGAAATATTTAATAAACCAATGGTTGCTTTTATTTAAATCTATTATTCTAGTATTTTAGCAATCACATTTTATGCCGCAACATATTTACTGTGTTTGTTTTTATCTGCCTGTGTAATAGAATAAGATGACAAAATAAATGAAAGTTTCTCATGAATGTAAAGACATCAGTAAAGATCCAGTAGTTCAGTTCGAATCGATGTTTGTTTTATAAGGTTGATCTCTTCAATAATCAAGATGTTAATAATTACTTGAAAGTATACGTTAAGCATATATTTAATAGGTTCTTCGAAAGGATCAGAAATAAGGTTAATTTGAAGTAGTGCCATAAATGAGTCAAATTATCCTAATAAACAATTTATAAATTTTAAAATTATTTACAGAAATAACGTTTACCTACGTAAAGAACATGCAGCTGGTTGTGTTTAGTTTTATAAAATTTTCGTTTTGTCTCGAGTCTTTACAAAGCGGTAATAAATAGTTAAAGCCATCTACAAAAAAACGAATAGAAATATATATGTTAATATACAATATCAGAGAATATAAACTGTAAATGCGATATTTAAAGTACCCTATCGATAAATCTTATTTCATATGCTTGTGGACTACAGCTAATTATTTTACATTTTTATAGATTTAAAGACTTTCTACCAGTGCATTAATTAACTAATGTGTAAGACAAAAAAAATAGTTTCATGAACAAAAAAATAGATACAATCTACTTCTAAATGCTTAATCAAGTACATATCACAACAAAAGTTGGCAACATTTAGTTTGTCAATATAGTGGACGTCGAAAGCAAATGGGTCGTAACACCTACATTTCTGGAAGGCATAACACTTAAAGTCAAACTGTTTGTAATCTACACAGTACACAAGTTTGATTTTTTTATAATACACAATTAAAGCTCGGTAGCAAACCACATTTGATAAGTGGCAGTTCTATTTTTGATATTAAATACAATACTAAGTGTAAAAAAACTGTTGTCCATTATATAACCTTAATGCAGTCAATATGAACTAGAATATGAGTCAAATATACGTATTCAATTAGAATAAACTTTGATTTTTTAATACACAGTGTCTCCAACTAAAATTTAAGTTAAAATGAGAGGCACAGTGTTTTATACAAACCTGCTAATATGGAAAAAGTTGTTTTACACTAGGCATATTTTATATAAAATGGAAACAAAATATCTTTGGTAAAATATCCTCATTTCCCTTATAATCTATTATATCTATTCTATAACATACCAGCTTTAGAATATATGACAACTTTTTACATACTATATATATAATACATTAGAAAATAAATTTTGATTTTACATATACACAAGAACATTTTACACTTCTAAACATATTTTACATGCCTAATACTTATAACATGGATGGATAATTTTTAATAACAATATGTTATATAAATCTATTCTGATATATTCACAGCAATATAGGGTATAGTAATGATAACTTATGGCCTCAGCAAAATGGATAAATCTAGTATGTAAATCATAGATGGAGTTTGGGGAAACTTAAGGGTGCTTAATATCCTCATAAGGAAACTGCTAGACAATGAGACGTTTCAGTATATTTTAATTATTACTAAAACCAATAATAATAATAAAAATAATACACTCACGTACTTCCTATTTTTCAAAGTTTGTATTTCACTGAAGAAAAATTAGAAAAGTTATAACGGATTTAAATTCAATGAATTCTCCCACTGAACCCAACTGTATATCAGTACTACAATAATGGCTTGGCCAGTCAAAAAATTATGGTTTAAACCTCATATTTGGTTCATATAAGGAAATCCCTTGGCAAATTTACAAAAGTGATTAAATTTCAATACCTTTTTTTGTAACCAGTTGTAGTCATTTTTTTTAAATCTTTTAATTACAGACTTAAAATTCGCGCCAATAGTTCCAGCAATTTTTAAATTAAGGCCAGAAACCCTCTTGTTAATAAGGCAATCTCCATCTATGTTGTACATAAATAAATAGTTTTTGGGCCAACAGCGCTCAAAGCTATAACATAAAATAAAGAAGTAAAATTAGATACATTATTGACACCTCAATATAAGAACCATCAATTGTATTTAAAGAAAATGATGCTTTCTTGCTTTCATCTCCATTAGGCTGAAGTGTGACACGGCACAGAATTTTCTACAAAACATGTATGACACGAACCAGAATTTTATGAGAAATTCTGTCTGTGAGCGTGCTCAAATAGGTCAAAATTACGTTGACAACTTTGAGAAAACTGTCGAAATAATCATGTAACTGTCGATGTAGAATTCTATCAAGATTTCATAATAATTGTTTACACAACCACGGAGTTTGTTAATATGTTGGCGTCTTGCAGTGTGTTAGTTTTCTGTGTTTTTGGGTAAATTTTTTGGTGTTTATATGTTTATTAAGTGTAGGTAAGCAGGATTGCCGTCGGCGCGGCCGTAAATGTGGTAAAGATTTACCTCTCTGTACCCTGTGATCATTCATGAACATTAAAGAATGCGCGGATTTTAGAGCATGAATGTACAGAATATTGTAAACAATTTTGCACACAGAATTCTATATATTACAACACAGAATTTTGTAAAAATACACATTCTGTGTCGTGTCATACTAGCCATAAAATGGGGATACTTTGTGGAACTTTTTTGGTTTATGTTTGAAGCTTATTTAAGCAATGAGGTTACTAATAGAAAAATAATTTTACTTGGATAGTCTTTTGTTATTTCATTCATATTGGTGTTTATAACTGGTATTTATTTATTTCATACAATTCTTTGACAGGCTTTGAATAATTTATAAGCATTTGTAGGCGTGGAGCAATAATGAAAATCAAAATTAATCAAATAATGCATCAACAATCCATTAAGTTTTCTTTGAGCTGGTAACAAAGTACATTCTAAGAATGTGCTACATCTCATAATAATCGGTAGGTATGTTTATAGGAGTGAAATATAATAATATAAAGTTTGTTTTGTAAAACGGACCACAGGCTGTAGGCGCTTTGTTGATTTACCTCGAAACTATATATTTTTAACATCCATAAAGATAAGCCCCCCTGGTACCTTTTGTGGTGACACAATCTCTTTCAAACATATAAACAGGAGTCCTGCTTAGCCAACAAAAATATTTCTATATAAACTCAAGCAGGACAGGGGTTAGTCAGTGTTCCCTATCTTGATAAGCCCAAGCAGAACTTAGAAAGGGAGTTTTGTTTACCATATTTAATTGATATACTCAAATATATAACATTATCTCAGTTAATTTTTTTACAACCTTCCCCGTATCTATGAGTCTGTTCTTTGTGGTTTTTGTATTCATAACATGATTGATATCTATAGCTATGTACATCAAAAAATAATAAGCAAATTTTAAGGCTGATAAAGTGTTATTCTGCACCTACCTACTCTATATGTCTACTACAGAAAGGTATTGGTGACAATAGTTACACCATCTGTTTTGTAATATTTCACTATGTAGCCCTGTTGAACAAAGTTGATAATGTCATTACTAAAAAGTTGTAAGAAAGAGTTTATCAGATGCAAAACCTATAATTAAGTGGCTATAGCCTCGGCCATTTTTACAAAACAACCTGTATACGCTTTGTGATCATGTGATAATAATTAAATTTTGATTACGTTTTAAGGTATTTCAGTCAAAGTATTAATTTGATGTGAATAATTGGCAGAATGGCAGAAATAAATGTTAGAATATTTGTATTTTATTTAGGTAGTATAAGTGAATGTTATTAAATTATAACTCTGTGTATTAAAGAATGATATTGAGATTTCTTTTTTGCATGTCTAAATTAAAATATTCTACTACTGGTAATGGTTACTGAAGACATTTGACTGTGCATTCATGTTTTCCTTGTGCCCCTCTACCACATTAAATTTTCATATAGTTTTAGCCAAATTCAATATAAATTTAATTGGGAAGGAAGTAAATAAAACATAAGTAATAACACAGTTTGATGCTAATTTTAGTGAGTACTCTGTGTATACGACTTAACTTCTAGCTAAAGGAGTATGTATGCAAATATCTATTACCTAAGTTATATGCATAGGTACTTGAATGGCGGGAATCTGTTTTTTAAGCTTTATGGTCCCTATTTTTGCTAGATATTTTGCACATTAAATTTCTTAACAAATACTATACCTCGATTTTATGTTATTGTATAGCAGCTAGCATTATTCTATATAATAATGCTTTTACAAAACTTTTTTACTACTAAAATATAAGTACATACAAATACTTGTATAGATAATTTAAAATAATACTGAAAATCTTATTATACCATATACCACACTTAAGAACTAGTAATAATAAATAAATAAGCAAATAAATTAGAAAAATACATATTCTATAATAGATTTATAAATATTTTCCTTATTGTCGCTATCAAATAAATATAAATAAAAGTAACAATTTGACTAGAATTTTTGATCAAAGTGACTGTAAATATATAAAAGTTTGATTTTTGGAAGATCTTAAAACTATTCGAGATGTTCCATACAATATGTTAGTAGATTAGATAGGTACTACATAAAGTCTACCTTCTAAAAAAGCTAAAGAAACCTTTACCCTTTTCGGGAGGTGGTGCCATTAGCATTGGAACTTGGTTCTTGTGTGTGATACGTACCTAAAAATGGATTTATCAATTTTTTGTGGTAGGCGTAAAGTGAAGAAGTTACCGTGGTGGGTGGTTGCATCCATGGTTCACCATCAATTTGCATAGGAAATGTTTTTTTCGTTTTAATAACTACAGAAGAGCACTGTGCTAATCGACGACCACTTGCTCTAAGACCTGTTCGCACTTGACCCATGTGCAGACAGTTTTCTAAACCAATAACTTCTATGAGACCATCTCCAATATCTAAAGAAATTATTATGCATTAGTAAGGTATCCTAATTTATTATTGTTAGGAGCATGTGAAGAAGCATAAATTGTGTAGTTTTAGCTGTGCGTTTTTAACACTTTTCATAAAAATAAAGGTAAGTATAAATTGATATGGTTTACTAGTATCTCAAAGATATTTTTATTTCTTGGAAAATATCTGAATGAGCATTGTAAATATGGAGAATGTTTCAATATTCTTATCTATGATTTACAATCCGTAATGGAGAACCAAAAATAATCTTCATCCTCAGTTTCAAGATATCAGAAAATTTTATTAATGGGCATTAGAGAATTAATAATATAAAATAAAAATTAAATAGAAATTCCGAATATTTTTTAAAAATTGTTTGAAATATACAAGGCCCAATCTATAATATAATATTACCTCAAGAATAGTACAAAGTGATTTTTTAAAAAGTCAATTGCAGCAAGCCTAGAAAAAAAGCTATTCCGTCTGCAGTCAGCTGTAATGAGCTTTGAATGACATTTACCTGTATGTCAAACTGTGTGACAGTTGTAATTTATTAAGGTAAGTAAATTACAGGTTTTTCGTCAAGATTTCTTTCACAGCAAGTGTTCGAATGTCCACTCCCTTGCTCTATACACAATCTTGCTCGTTTTTGTAAACTTCGAGACACATTTTCGAGCATGTGCTGTGAGTTATTTATTTCGTAGCATTTATGAATTATTCTTGCTGTAAGCTCATCTAAATTTTGTATTGGTGTCTGATAAATTGAATTTTTCACATAGGGCCAGACAAAAAAATCCAACGTTGTTAAATCACAGGACCTGGGTGGATAAGCAACTGGAGTGTTCCGACTGATTACTCTATTGCTGAAGAATTCCTGAATAAAATTCAAGTTCTCCAGAGTACAATGAACAGGCGAGCCATCCTGCTGGAAGTACCCTTCCCGCAGCTCTTGGTCATCTAACTGATTAATATAAGGTTCCAAAATCTCTTCGCGATACCTTAATGCATTGATTGTCCCTTGAAAGAAAATTGGTCCTACAAGTCGTCGTCGGCTAATGTGGGCCACTCACGTTCACATTTGCATGCGAGCAGGCCTGAAGGTACAAAGCGCTCATGCAAATGTGAAATGATAGCGCACCATACACGATTCACGCAAACTTGCAAGCATTGCTTCAGTTTTACTGGAGCGTTTGCTAAATAGATCCAGTGCTTTGATGGCGTTCAGTCAACACGATTTTTATTTAATAGGGATTTCTAGGTCTTTGAGGAACATTAATAAATCAAAATACCATACATTGGGTTTATATACTTCGCCTGCTCCAGTACTTAATTTTTTCGATAGTACTACCTTCTTACATTTTTTGCGAAAGCAGCTTCTTAAAGAATTAATTTTTCTTCTAACATCGTCAGTGCTTGCTTCCGCATTACTTTCCGTTAAAATCACTTGTAATGTTTTATGTCTCCTATTTTTTCTGTCTATCATAGTAACTTTTGCTTTTTATTTCCCACAGACACTCATGTTTTCTATACAAATTAATAAAATTTCTGAGAACTTCTTCTGCTTGCTTATTTACCATTTTCATACGTCTCTTCAACGGCTGTACTAGAAATGAAATGAAGACTGGCGCGTTTTGTCTACACACGTGCACACTTTGCCGCCATCCAGTCGGTGTGTCATGCAAATTTCAAGCTGCGCCTGATCTGTTTCATGCCGCGCCAGAGGCTTGACGTGCCATCAGTTTTCAACCACTTACAATCGCATTTGCACGCGCGCCTTAATGCTTTCATGCATACTTGCGTGCAAATGTGATCGTGAGTGGGCCACATAAGACCAATCCACACGCCAAGCTTTTGCGGATGAAGTGGTGTTTCTCTAAACGCATATGGATTCTCCGCAGACCAAATTCTCATATTTTGGGAGTTCACATATCCAGATAAATGAAACCATGCTTCGTCCGAAAAGAACACGTTGTTCAAGTCGTTGTCTTCAGGAAATGCGTTTAAAAACCATTGACAATATTGTTCTCTTAGAATCTGATGAACTAAAGTTACTTTATATGGGAATAACTTTAAATCTGCTTTAAGAATATTCCTCGTGGTTGTGTAAGACAAATCAATGCGCTGTGAAAGACGTCGAAGTGAAGTTGAGGGAGCTTCAGCCATTATTTGTCTAACATTTTCCAGGACGTTTGGTGTGCGTTCTGTAGGTCTACCGCTACCATTTCTGCGTGTAACACCACCTATTTCATCGAATAATTCCACAGTGTGCCTTAGAGCATCGTAAAATCGAATGTATTCAACAATTCCAAAATGGTCTGTAAAATCGTTGAAGCATTCCTGGATCGAATACCGCCACTCACCATTTATGATGATTCCAGTTCGATAATAAGCTTTTACCATAAATATCTTATGCTGCACTGTGAAATTCATTTTTGAATGAATAAATGAAGCTTCTTTATTTAATTATTGGCAGCTATGCTGTTACAATTTTCATATTGTCGAATTCTAAAGCTTAATATAGACGGGACAATCCCTAGGCTACTGCAATTGACTTTTTAAAAAATCACTTTGTAATAATTATAGTGATATACATATACATATAAATACAGAGTTAATCAAATGTATGGAACCATCCACATACCTCGGAAATTATTGTTAGATTTTTCTGAATTTTCGTACAGAGTGATTTCAAAATATGGCGGATTCGAAAATGTTATCGCCAATGTTGCCACGTTTTCAGTTTTTTCAAAATTCCTGTTAATTTAATTATTTCAAATGAAACACCCTATATAATTTTTATAACGTTCGCTAGATAATTTTTCAACGAGTTCATTGATATACCATGTGATATTATTATTTTCAATAATAACAGAGTTATCTAAATAAAACGAACAAAGTAGGTATTCCTGAATTATTAAAGCTGATTAGAACAAGAAGGCTGATTAGATTAAATATCTCAATTATTAGAATATTTTGACGCATTGTCAATACTGTTCTTGACTCAATCTTGTCTAAGTTATAATTTCCTTGATGGTATTGTGAAACAACAAAACTTATTCGGTAAAGTAAGTATGTTACTTTCGAAAAGAGACCGTTTTGAGATATTGATGATGATTGGTTTCGGAGATAGAAGAAGAACTCAGAAAGAAGTTTCAAATTTCTTCAATATGACTCACCCAGATCGAGACCCTACCTATATCACGAAGTACAGTATCCAAAACATTGAAACGATTCGAGCGTACTGGGAATGTGAAGAATATTCGGAAATCAGGACGTCCAAAAACAGCAACTACGCCTGAAAAAGCCCTAAATGTTGTAGTTTCAGCCGTGTATCAACCACATACTTCTTCAACTCAATTAGGCTTAGATAATGCAAATGTTGGTGTTGAGAATTTTAAAGGAGGAGAACATGAATCCGTGAATAAAGTGAATTTGATCGAAGAACTGATTGAGGGCGATTCTGAGAGAAGAAATGAATTTTGTGAAATTTTAATGGAGAGAGGTAATAACTTCATTAGGAATATTTCTTCGATGAAGCCACGTTTTGTCTATCTGGGTCGGTCAGTGGGCAGAATTGTCGATACTGGGCTTTCGAGAATTCTCATTGGGCTCAAGAAAGCCAAGGAACATTGAATAGTGACAGATACCTCATGATACTACAGAATGAAATTGTCCCTGCGCTGATATATTTGTTTCCCGATGGAAATGGTGGAGTACGTCGAAGTATTTGGTTCCATCAAGATGGGGCGCCACTGTATTTCGCACGTATTGTAAGACAATATCCTGATGACATATTCAGAAACCGATGGATAGGACGACGTGGGACCATCGAATGGCCCGCGCGTTCTCCGGATCTCTCAGAACGACGAATCCATGCTTCTCTGGCACGCCTTATAACATCAGGACGACCTATGCCACTGAAAAATTGTGATAATAATAAGGTGTCTAAATTACCCCTATTTAGTAGTCAGAAATTCTCGGTATATGAAAACAACTGTACATAAAGCCAAGTTCTGTCCATATACAGTACATTTACTGCAGGAACCGGCGGAAGATGATTTCGACAAAAGACGTCAGTTTGCGAGTGGATCATTAAGGTCATTGTGGAAACCTAGTTGTTATCATACTTATTAATATATATTGTAATGTAACTCCATACGATAAATGTAATTGCGGAAAACGACAATTTTGTTAACTCTGTAGGTACTGGTCTGATATTAAACCACATTGAATAGAAAAAGGTTTTTATGGAAGGTAGCCTTACTTTCGCAACGTATTCTCAACCGGTCCAAGAAAACTCAAATGCAGTCAACAAAAACATGTGGTTTCAACAGGATGGTGCACCTCATCACTATGGGCTTGCATACGTTTAGATGACATTTTTTCTCTACGATGGATTGGGAGAAGAGGAACCGTGGCGTGGCCCGCTCAATCTACCAATTTGTGCCGTTTGGACTTTTTCTATGGAGTCAGTCGCGTGTATGTAAATAGGCCATAATATGTAGAAGAATTAAAAAAAGCTGCATTTGTGCTGAAATAACTGCGATTCCTGACAATTGGTTATTTAATTCTTTAGACGATTTCACACATCGAATTCGTTATTGTCAAGAAGTAAACGGGCAGTAGTTTGAACAACTCGTTCCTTAAGAAGTTATGCAGTTCATGGTTTTCACAGTTCTTCTTCTGTCATTTAGGTAAGATTTTTATCGTGATTTATTCAATACTAAGCCACTTCCGATGTAGATATCCAACATTCTTTCCAATGATTTGTTGATTGTCCTCCATATCTTTTGTCGACGAGTTTTCCTTCTTCTGCCTTTTTTGGCAGTTTACTATTATCGATGTGTTTGTTCCAATATTTTCTTCGTTGTCTTACGTATTTCGCTAAGTCGTCCACTTTGCATGTTTCTCTTATAACCTCATTTCTAATTCTGTTTCTGAGCGTTTTTCCCTATATTAATCTCAGTGTCCTCATCTCCACAGTTCTCATTATTTGCATCGTTTTTGCTGTATCTATCCTGGTTTCTGCCGCATATGTCATGTTTGGTCTGACTGCTGTCGCGTTTTGCTTTCGGCGTTCATGTATTTATTTTCGTCACTAGATATTTCGACACCTATGTAGGTATTGAAAGCTCATCACTTGTTCTGTTTTCACAGTTAAATCTTGTTATTAATGTTATTGAATGTTTTAGAAATGTGTAATTTTCATATAATTTCATTTCACTGCTTGTTTTCTGTTTATATTTGTCAATGCTATGGTTCCTAGATTTAAATTACAATGCATTAGTCAGCTAAGCATACGGGAAACCTTTTACTAATTTTTTAACTCTAAAACATGCGTAATAATTTCAAATTCTAATCTTCCAATTTTCAAACCTTCATCTAAAACTGTTTTAGCAAGAGAGCTTTGGTTCTTTCTTTAACAGCGACCTTTATTGGTAAAAACAATATTTATTCCAAAATTTCTAATAAGGACGACTGTAATGTATAGTCTCAGGCTTCTAATGATGGCGAATACAATTTCTATTCCAAAGGTTTTAATAATGGTGTATTTAAATATTAATTTATATTTCAGAGTTTCTAGAAATGGTAAATGCAATTTCTATTCCAATGTTTCTAATACTGGTACATTCAGTTTAAATTTCAAAACTTTTAAAACTGATGAATACAATTGCTATTCCTAAATTTTTAAATGGCATGTTTAATAGTTATTTATATACCAAGGGTAGTAAGTGTCATTTTTGAATCGAGAATGTAGTTTGCAAAGCGAGGCCCCTAGGCTCGAGGTTTGCAAGCATTCAAGAAATTTTTCATCATACGTGTGCATAATTAAAATTAAAACTTCATTTTTTGGACTGCCATTATTTTTTTTTTGATTTGTCAAAATATTTATAATATTTTTTCTGTTTAAATCAAGTACTACGTTGTAAGTCTCCTTGGCTACAATGTAACAAAAGATATCTGTGACTGTGTAAAGAATTATAACGAAATTAGATTAATAATTGTAAGGGTTTTGTGTTTTTATGTTAAAAAATTGATAATTTAATTTGTGATGTAATAGAGGAAGCCGCTTGTGAAATTCCAAGAGAGGTATACGGCCACATACAAGTCTTTTACAGAATGGTGCTATGAAAAGAATATAGCTAGTATTACAAAAAAAAGTGTTGTTTGCTTATTTCTTGGGTAGATCCCGAAAATTGAAAACTCCATGTAGTTTATGGAGTGAATATTCTGTGTTAAAAAGCACCACATATATCAAGTTATCTCCAAATATTCGAAACTAAAAGCGTTCTTGAAACGAAAAAACCATGGTTATATATCCAAAAAATCCTGTATATTTACAAGAGAAGACATGAATACGTTCCTCATCGAAGTTCCTGACATTATATATTTATTAATGAAGGTAAATTGAGCAATTATCATTGCAATTTCGCTGTTCTCCACATGAACCTGTTTGAAGATAAAAATGCTGTAATAATAATAAGAATACCAGATTCGAAAAATGGAATACGTTCGTCTACGATTATTAACAGAGAAGAAAGACATAAATTTTATTGGATTAATTAGAAAATACATCAATGTTAGACCTAAAAATAGCGAAAATCGACGATTTTTCTTCAAATAGCAATCAGGAAAATGTATAAATCAATCAGTAGGAACTTGCAGGTTTGCAGAATTTCCTGCTAAAATCGCAAAATTTCTCAAACTTGAAAATACCACAGCTTACACTGTGCATTCATTTAGGACTTCGGCAACTTTTCTGGCTGACAGCGGTATTGACATATTTGGCTTAAAGAGACACGGCGGATGGAAATCCACAACAGTTGCCTGGGGATTAATTCCGGAACAAATTAGAAATCGCAGATAGAATTTTGTATAATAATAGCGGTATTGCCGAGGAGCCTGCTCCCAGTTCATCTACAAGATCTGCAATACAGCAGCACCTCCAGAATGAGGAACACGATGTGGAAGTAAATAGTGATATAGGCGTTATTAGTTCGTGGGCTGAAGAAAATCAAGATTCTCTACAAATTAAAAATGTTGAGATAACAGAAAATAAGTTGAGTTTAAAAAAAATATAATTCGTTAGTAACTGTTCCAATTGTTCGTTTACATTTAATATAACTAAGTAAATATAGAATATTACACCTAATAATATGTGAGTGTAAAGTTCTGTTCTGTTACAAATACAATTAATATTCTTCGAGATTTATTATTGAAATTTATTTTTTATTCTTGGATTGAATTGAAATATTAAGTTAATTTTGTCACGGCAACGGGCATTACAATGTAAAGTGTCACTTACTGTTGAGAATCAGTTACGTATGACCTACTCACTAATTAGGTATGATAAAAATGATATTTTAGAACTTATAAAATGACGAATACACTTTACATTCCTAAATTTCTAACAATAGCATATTTAATTGGTATTCCAGAGCTTTTAGAAATAGGGAAAATAATTTCTATTGCAAAATTTCTAATACTGGCATATTTAATTTATATTTCAGAACGTCTGAGGATGGTGAATACAATATCTATTTCATAGTGCTGTCAAGAATCGGAAATTTTGAAGAATCGATTCCACTAGAATCGGTTTTCGATTCTAGAATCGGATTTCGATTCTAGATTCTACAATTGCATTACAATTCTCGATTCTTGAATCGAATTTCGATTGTCGATTCTAGAATCAAAAATCGTTTTTCGGTTCTAGAATCCAGAATATTTTCCCAATTCTAAGATCAAGAATCGTTTGTCTTCTCTTGAAACAGGAATGGTTTGCGATTCCAGGATTGAAAATAGTTTCCAAATTCACATCTTTAGAATTGAAAAATAAATTGATAGGAGAAGTGAGATTAGTCTTCCAATTTCAGAATTATGAAAGTCTTTGAACCTATAATCGGTATTTATTTTACGATTTTAGAGTCTTCTAATATAAATATATGTATTGCATATTTGGTAGTAGCATCTGAAAAGTATAATCGACACTTTTGAATTTCTTTTTTATTTATGTTCGTAACAAATCAAAATTGCTTAAGCTGATTTGATGAATCGGATTTCGATTCTCGCTTCTAGAATCGGATTTCGATTTTCGATTCTAGAATCGGATTTCGATTCTCGATTCTAGAATCGAATTTCAATTCTCGATTCTAGAATCGGATTTCGATTCTAGAATCGAGAATCGGACGCTGCAGAACCGATTCTTAAAGCTAAAGAACCGATTCCGATTCTAGACTCGGAATCGTTTGACAGCACTACTATTTCAAAATATGTAATGGCGAGTTTAATGTATATTCCAGAACTTTGAATAATGGTGAATATAATTCTTATCCCAAAGTTTCAAATAATGGTATATTCAATTTTATTTCAGAACTTTTAAAACCGATCAATACAATTCCTATTCCTAAATTTCTAACAATGGCGTATGTAATTAGGTAGTTTCTGTTTTATTCTAAAATTTCTAATAAAGGCGTTAAAGATGTCTGTAACGCGGGAAATTAAGCGTATCTTGGAGATATTTTCAAGTAAATCTCAATAAACAATTACACTGGAATATTTTAAAGTTGCGCCAATTTACATTTTTACTCCGATGAAAATCATTGTACTAGAAATTAATCACCATTGGATAGTTTGATACATTAATGGTTTTTACCTTGTATGGCAACACTAAGGTCCACTGAATTAAAACTGCTAGTACTCAATTCTTTTTGCTTCTTTTTCCGCTTTTTGCTTCTTCTCCTTGACCCAGATAAATGTTCTCCCCATAAATTGGAACCACCATGTGTGTAAGGAATATTCAACAGAGCTATGCCTTGAAGAGGCGCTCCGTTAGCTAAATCTAGAGAAACGTCGTCGCACTAAAAAGGAAGCGTTTACTTTTCGTAACAAATTATTTGTATGCTAACACTTACGAGTATTTCTACATGTTCGTGTAAATTTTTACAGGACGCCGAAAATTGTTCCGAAGTTGCATACTCAAAATACCACAGCTTGTTTTTCATCCGACTGTTAAATTTTTCGGGATTTTTTTCTCTTTCTAAATGGAATTTGACACAAATAGCAGCATCCTACAATGCATTTAAACATTTATATTAGCGTGAAATTTTTGATATAATTTGCATTAGGCAAATACTTACTACACCAATAGAAAAATAATTATTAATGATATTATAAGGAATTTTTGAATCGGCTTGGTTTGAATTGTGTTCTACTGGTTCGGTATCCGATAGTTCAATTAACCACCTGTCCAGCATAACAGGGGTCGCTTTTGCAATTTTATGTAGTAGCTTATGCACAGATTCTCCTTCGTAGCCTCCACCCCACCTTAAACATCTTGCTAAATCGTTACCCGTTCCCAATGGAATCACTGCAACTGCTGGTTGACATTCCAATTCGACTTTATCTGAAATCAGTAAACATTATTTTTACTATTAGATAAAAATTAATGAATTGGATCGCTCCAAATTGTTTAACATTATGATAGTTTCCTCCGCATACGTGGCGGAATGATGCTTGGCTAGAATGTGAAGTTATGTTCCTTATTATTCATTTTAAGAATTTAGAACGGTAAAGCTGTACGAATTTATTTATGATTATTTAAGGTAAACGCAATAAATGGCCCGGCAGTCGAGATGTAGTGTTTATTATTTTGCTTTAGAATAGTTAGTCCAAGAAATGAGAAAACGTGGCTACAAACTTCTTGAAGCCACCCCCAAACTAAAATATAAAACGAAGCAACCGTTAAATATGTTTATGCTTTCGTTCAGATATGACGAAAGTATCGATAAAATCTACGGTATTACCGATATATTGGGTGTCCGAGTGGAAATCCTGCCACTAAGGAAATCTAAACTCGTACCCCAATGTAAAAAGTGCCAAGCATATGGCCATACGCAAACATTTTGTTATAAGACTGATAAGCCAAAATGTGTCCACTGTGGAAAGGGGCATCCAGCAAATTATAGGGGGTGCATGGTAGCAAAAGAAATACAGAAGCTGCAAAACAAGCGCACAAAAAAGTCCGTTTTGCCCAAACAGCCACAAAGAACAATTCAACAAGAACCAGTAGCCAAAGCGAACGAATGTAAAAAGATTTATAGTCAAGTTATTTCTGGTAAGAATGAAACTAGAAGCAGTAACAAAAAAGAACCAAGCACATCCATTGAGCACACTCTCCAACAAATTCTGGAGAGACTAACTAAAATGGATGAGCGTATAGTAAGATTAGAATATAGCGCCAAAGGAGCTATTCCTAAGTACTATAACGTTCAATAGCCTAAGAATCATGGAATGGAATGCCAATGGACTCTTGCAACATCAACAAGAATTGCAAACAGTTCTAGATATAGAAAAAATCGATATCTGTCTCATTTCTGAGACACACTTTACCAATGAATCCTTCATTAGATTCAAGAGATATAAAGTATACCATACTATACACCCTGAAAATGCAGCCAAAGGAGGCAGTGCAATCATAATAAAGGAGTCGATTAAGCATCATCAAGAAATGGGATATAAAACAATGGAATTTCAAGCTACCGCCGTTAATGTCAAAACTAGAAAATATGAGATCATAATTGCAGCAGTGTACTGCCCTCCAAGACATGCTCTCAAAAAAGACCAATATCTCGATTTGTTGAACAGTCATGGTCGGAGATTCATAATAGGAGGTGACTACAACGCCAAACATACCTACTGGGGATCTAGATTAACAACCACCAAGGGAAAAGAACTCTTGGAAGCAGCTAAACAACTAAAATGTGAAATACTATCAAGTGGAAAACCGACATACTGGCCTACAGACCCACAGAAAATCCCAGACTTAATTGATTTCTATATAACTCGAAATGTTTCCGTGAACTACATGCATGTTGAAGAATCCTGGGACATGAACTCGGATCACTCTCCCATTCTTCTCACGCTCAACGATAGTGTTATACAAAAGGAATTAATTCCTAGATTAGTTAATAAGCTGACTGATTAGTGCAGCTTCAAATTACAACTTGAAGAAAATATCAATTTGTCAGTTCCTCTAAGAAATGAAGAACAACTAGATAACGAAACAGAAACCTTTGTTAAGGATACCCAACAAGCTGCTT
>JABXWE010042624.1:0-11018 GCA_014611495.1 Limonius californicus | reverse complement strand
TATCGAGTAAAGACACTGTTTTACTTGGAACATAACTTTAATACATTTTTAACACTGGTACATGAATACATGTAATTCACACAATGACATTTTTGCTTACTCATGCTATATGTGTATTTCTTATACTAGTGACCTTAACATATACAGCAGTGGCTATCATCATTTGTCTAGTGGTTGAAATATCTGAAATCTGATGTGTGAATTTGATAAAGTGTGGGACCAAGAAGACTGCCTTGTGGAACGCCAGAATGGATAGGATGCAATGCCGATAGCTCTTCTTTGAATTTCACTTGATAATACCTGTTGCTTAAGTATGAGTTGAAAATATTAAAGTAACATGTTGATAAAGTTTTTTTTGTGTTGTAGAGCAGTCCAGTGTGCCAAACTTTATCAAAAGCCTGGCTAATGTCTAGGAAGGCCGCGGGGCAATATCTTTTTAAATGTAATTCGTGATTAATTTTAGTCACTACTCTATGTATTTGTTATGGTACCATAACCTTCTCTGAGGCCAAACTGATATTTCGGCAAAAGGTTTTTTTCGTTAAGGACTGGTTTTAATCTTTGTAGAATGAGCTTTTCGAATACTTTAGATGCTATTGGGAAGAGACTTGTCGGTCTGTAAGATGATACTTCGTTCTGATCCTTGCCAGTCTTTAGAATCATAATAATTTGGGCAATTTTCCATTGTTCTGGAAAGATTTCCAGTTGAAAAAGGGCGTTAAATAAGTATGTTAAAGCTTTGTAACCACTTTCAGGTAGTTCTTGGAGTGTCTTGGCTGGTATGAGATCATAACCAGGCGACTTGTTTTATTTAATTATTAAGTACCTAATTATAGTTTTTGTTTCACCAATTTTAATTTTTTTTTAGTCGTTCTAGAATGTGGGTATGTTCTCCTATTGATTGAAGGATTGCTCTTTCTTCTTCGTCAGAGATGGTTGAGGGATATTACATAAACTAGAATTCATTCTGTGTGTACTTCTTTTTGGGTAGAATAGAATGAACTTTGTATGTAGTTTTTGCATTGCAAAAATATAAATGAATTTTACTCACCATTTTTATTACTTAAAATAGGTGGAATAATCGTCCATATTTACAATGACAAGGATTACGAATTGGACACACACGCATATCCCATGGACATCTTCTTCGGGGGCAGGAACCTGAAAAGTGTGCTACGTGTAATGTTCCTACAAGTGTTAATCATCTTCTTTGAGAGTAACTGAAACCTTCGGTCTCCCTGGGTTAGTGCGCCACGTCACTAACTACCTCAAACAGGGTTAAAGTGGCAGCAGGGTGCGCCACCGAGTATTCGGATATCCCCGCAATCATTTCTCATACGCAATTTATTTATTTATCTTCTTTGTGAGTGCTCAAAATATTAAACAGAAGGACTAAAATACGATATCGGTGAGCATTTAAACAGTGTACTAGCTAATACAAAGGAATCACTACAAAATCTTATACATTTTCTAATGGTAACTAAATTAATTATTAAAATGTAATGTACTAACTATTCTAAGTTAATTTAGATCAATGTAAATCTTTTGTCTATGTGTCAAAAACCATAGTAGTAACGGCACATTGATTATTTAATAAAAAAAAATCTTCCATGTAGGTACATTTTTTTTATTACACAAACTGAAATAAAATTTCTGTATACTTATTTTGCTTCCGATAAAATAGAATATGTAACTTTTTTATTGTTACACAATTTTCGTCATATAAGTTGCTAATATCTACCTGTTATTTTAAAATATATTTGCATAATATCTTTATCTAGGTACTGTTTTTAGAAATGTGTAAATAAATCTGAATAGTAACGCAGAATATAAAGAAATCAAAGCGGTAGGCTTCCACGCAACTCTTGTACAGTGGGTTGCATATTCAAATTTGTACTATATCGTGTAGATAATTTTAAACTATCAGACAATGAAAATCAGTTCCAGTTACAATAGATGAACAGATAATTAATTACAGTTAAAAATTGCAAGAAACGAAAAACTCTTAAGTAAAATTAGCTGAATCAATGAAAGTTATAATAAAGGATTTGTAGAAATACAACAAAGAAAAACAAATCTTGTATTGAATTATTTGATACACATAAACACTAAATAAAAACAGTGAAAAAAAATTAAATCTTTAAATTAAAAGAGATAAATAATTGGAAAAAACACTTAGCTCCAATTAATATCTTAGATATCTTTCCAATAATAATACAGCTGTCCTAAAACATGCTTGTCCAAAACCAACATTGTACAATGTTATTAGATTGAGTTCGGTAAGTACAATTTAGTCAGAAACTAGTTACAGATTTTTGGTTTTTTCAAATTATTTAACTTTGTTGCAGTTCAAACTAAAGTGTAGTCTTATTGAATAATCTGTGTTAGGGATAAGAACTTGAACCATACATCATCATCATCAGCTATGTCATCCACCGTGAGCTGTAAGCCTCCCCTAGATTTCTCCATTCTTGTCGATCTTGTGCTAGAATATCACACAAACCACACATAGTTACGTAGATATATAAAACGAAGGGACATAAACAAAAAGTGTTTCGATAGGAGTTTTTATCTAACAACGCGTTTTTGTGGCACCGTTATAGTTCCATGTTAGTAGATATATACTAAAAGTTCTTTTAATATTTAATTTTAAGAGCTTTTTAGAAAGGTACAATTAACCTTCTGTCTAGAAGAAGACTACGACCCTGGAATTCTACTACTTCGAGCTTTGCATGCTGTTATCAAACAATACTCTACCGTGCTTTTTACCGACAAAAAAGTTTAGCATCACTTAAGGAACTGGAGAAAGCTTGCATTAAAGTGTTATTTTAAATTTTTTAAACCTAATCTATATACATTAGCCATAAAATATCGTAATGTAATGAAGCTAACAGGTAAAATCTTTGTGTGTTAAGAAAAAACAACTTGAAATAAATCATTTAATCAAAATTACATACATTTTACTATTGTAGCTGCGATATTATGAAACGTAGTACTGATTAATATTAGAACGATTTAATCCTTTATCAGCCAACCCTTGTTCTTGATCACTAATTTCCATTTATTTGTTATGTAATTCACCAGTTTTCCAAGCTACTCCTTGAAAATACAATGGAGTTAGCCATTGATGAGGGCTTCCATTAAATTCCTTTTTAGTCAGTTTTTTCTTCGAAACGATATTAGCTATTCTTTGCTACAAGTTTTGGATAAGATGAAGGTCTGGGGATTGTACTGGCTAATTTATTTTATCGACTTGATTGCTCAACACTCAAGATTGAACCACTTTTGATCTGTTGCTAGATGCATTGCCATGGAAAATACATTTTTCCCACTAAATCTCATCTTATTCTGTCACGCCAAACATGATATGCATTTTACCAACTCCTTCAGCAGACTCTCACACCCTGACAGAGGTTGCGTATTTTATTGATGAAAGTACACAATTAGGTGGAAATTCTTCCCAAAAACCTTCTGACATGATTATTGATATTAAAGATGGATTTATCACTAAATGCCACTGTTCTGTTGTGCAGTGACGATGTTCCTTTGCCTATCAAATAGTTGAGTCTCTGTTTCTCAGAAAGCAGTGGTTTTTCTCCTCGTGTGAGCTGTAGTAGACACTTTTTATAATATGCTCTGTACAAAGTGTTTCTGTAGACTCTAAACAGTTTCATATCTACAATTCTCATTCCTACTGTTCTTTAAGGAAATGTCAAACAATGTATTCTCAAAGATTTGGTATCTTCTAGGAGCTAAGGCTTCGTATTGGAATATTATGTGGGAGCTGTTTCCTCTTCCTCGCCACAAGGATCTTCGTTAAATAGTCCTATGTTGTAGAGGTGTTGTCTGAAGTCTATATTATGTAGACTGTAGTACCTACTTGCACGACAAGCCCTTAAGATAACACCTAGGGAAGGAAAGAGATATAATTTTGAAATAGTGAGTTCTAACTATCTAGGGTGATGTTCTTCTTCTTCGTTAGCGACTAGATCCATTTTTGGATAGGTACATAAACGCGTCTTCTAGAACCCTCCAGGTTTTTCTGCCCTTGGCTTTCATTATCCAATTTAAACCTGCCGTTAGATTCAGGTCATTAACCTATCAAATTGGTGAACGTCCTCTTCATCATAGAGTCTTCACTTCTAGGTGACGTTAACGAATGAAAATGAGCAAAGTGAAGAAGTTAATAAAAGGTTGATCAAAGGACGTAAAAGTGCTGGAACTGTACTAAAATTAAACAAAAATATCAAGGGAGTGAAAATAAAATTATACATAATATTAATCTGATTAACAGTTCTGTATGCACGCAAGAGAATATATAGAGGTTTAGCGTTTGTTGGGCTAAATAGATGTACACCGTGCGTGTATTAAAAGATTTAATGATGAACGAATAGGTATAACAGCGGCAACACTAAATAATAATAACCAAATATGCACAACCATCGACCTCTCTGTAACAGTGCCGGTGGAAGAGAGAGGGTCTTGGTATTGATGGGATGCGTTTCTAAACCCTTCTTGCGTTCCCACCGGACGTGACATTGTCTTTGAAGAAAACTGATTTTATACCGCTGGGAAAACCTGGTTTGTAGTAACGCAGTCCGTGGATCCGAGGAATTTATAAATACGGTGGAATTCTTCGAACCTACCGCTGCAGAGGTGCAATTGAAGGAGATGTGTGGTAGAAACGAACAAACCAACAAATCATAGAACTATATGGGCAGCCAAAATAACAACTACTGTAATATTATAGAGACTACGCTGGATTGGATATCTTCAAATTGTCAGAAGGATGAGTTAACAAACATTTTACTAGAGAGTGAAGTAGGCACAAAGCGTAAAAGAGGTCGACTAAGGAGGAAGTGAAAAGAAGCAGAAGGAGGATTTTGTGAAACAGACAGAAAAAAGTGGAAAAATGCGATCTAAGCCTTGGGCTGCTGAAGACTGAAGAGCTATTTTATATATATTTCTTGCTTTACAGTAGGAGTATGTGATGCATAGTTGTAGTCTATACTCAACACAAAAGTATCTGTTTGATGTATTAACATGTGCTACGTTTTCTGCCTGTTTCTGGTTTGGTAATTGAATATATAATTTAGGAGTATTTATTCTGACAAGTTTATAGCTCGTAATAATAATCTTTTTTATTATTTTGTTATGGTTTCTCTATGCTGAATCTATTTAGCCTATTTTAAACATAATTGCAATGGAAAATTTCTTTAATCTAATTCATTTTGTAAAATAATTCATAACTTATTAATTCTCCTACGCCACTGGCATTGAATTCTAGAGCATTATTTCCTACTACTCACTACTACTCCGAGTTGAAAGCCACCGCTAGAGGGATTAGAATCGATGTTTGGTATCTCTTTGCTCGTTGGAAAGTATAATGACGTCCTCTTTAAAGGAAACAAAACCATAAAACTTTTTACTTAAAATGTTGTACTTGTAGAGAAATATAATTATTAATATTGAAGAGGAGGAAACTCCTATACAGCCACCGAAATTAACTTATGAAGATAGAATTACTTACAATGTAGCCTGTTTACACTGAGATTCCCTACTGTGACACATGTCGACGTAACCATTGTTCACCCTTTTAAATAGACGTTTTTCTATTGCAACATACTTACAACATGGATATTATTGGTAAAGTTTAGTGTGAAATAGAAATATTTAATCTTCAGGAATGTTCATGTTTATTATCTAGTTTATTATTCCGAAGTATAATTTTTCGGGATTGGACAAGTCTAGTTGTAAGTTACAAGCATACTGTTCGTATAGTAGGTTACATAAAACTATGAACGAAATGAGAATGCACGATAATGTATATTTTTTTACTAAAAGATCTTTAAAATTACATAAAATAGAACAATTATATAAAATAAATATTAATTATAGACTTCTCCATTTACATTTGCAACAGGAGTTCCTCAAATTGCCACCACTTTTTTCTTCTTTACTTTATAATTGTAAGTTACATTTAATGAAATACGACCTCAAACTAATATAAACAGCAAGCGATAAGTGTTGTTCGAAAGTGTGATTATGTAATAATGTAGAACATAGACTACAGTGTTGTGGGTTTCAACTCAGTAAAAAGAAGGTACGATATTTGCTGCCCATTCTTGTGCTACGCCACTGCGTACGCCGAAAAAGTCACCAGAATTTAGTGACTTTTAGCACATAACGTTACCGACTCTGCTAGTGTTATGATGACGTAAACTTTGTAAACTCTAAAAAAAGCCTTGGTTAAAATGGCTGAACTACGACGTGAGCGCGTATAATTACCTTAGAATAGTCTTGATTTGTAACATTTTGTAAAGAAATGACCGCTTTTAAGTGACAAACTCATTGTAATTAAGTGTGCTTCGATTAGGTGTAAAATCCTGCGTGTATTTACATAGTTCCGGAGCCCACCAACGAGCGTTGGTAAGTTACGATGTTTTTGTATTATTTTGCATTTTTCCCCTGCGGAGAAATTTTGAAGACGCTTTTATAAATCATCAGGCCCCAAGGCAACGAAAATACATCATTTTATTAGAAAAATAATGGCATTTTATCATAAAGCGTTTTAAATAACGCAGGCATGAGCAGTTTGGAATTGTTTTGCATACAGGGTGTGCTGAAAAGGATACAGCACATGTCTGCTGGTGAATTATTTGGAATGAATTAGACCTATGTAGGTTTATACACGCACTAAAACAGAAATTTTATTCTATAAAGTTAAAATTATAAATTTGAAAATTAAAACTTGTGAACTATGATTATATACCAAAAAAGGTTTACCTATGTAAAATATTCCCCAATGTAATAAAACTATGTTTAAGAAATAAGGACATGCTTTATATTGGTTTTAAATGTATCTTGGCGCGTGTAAAAAAGACAATTTAGCTGTAATAAGTAATCGTAATAGTATTTGTTGGTTATGTTTGCGCAAAATTCAATTATTTCTATACAAGTCTTAATAAAGGAAATAATCGTAAAATCGGTAAATTGTTGGGTTAACTCTTCGAGAAACACTGTATAATAGGTATCAATGAAAGCTGTGTCCTTCCTCCCGTTTTGCCTTTATTTAATAATATATTCGAATAATATTTGCAGCAATTAATGTACAGGATGGTAGTACTAACACTATCCAGCTTATTACTCTAAAACTCTTGGAGATATCTTGGTGAAAATTATCAGGGCGGGTAAACGGTCATGATGGACACGGTTTACTTTTGAAAAATTACTTGCTGCTTTGCTATTTTGATTAGAACACAGTGTATATTTTTATTTTTTGGATTATACATGTAATTCTCAGTCCAATTTATTTCCCATTTTCATACCAAACATATTAGCCATGTTAGCGAATAGTTGGAAGTAGGGTTATAAACAAATACCTATGTGCTACTAACTTTTCATCCGCATTGTTCCGATATGAAAGGGCTAAAGTACACCTTTGATTGTTTAATAAATTCCTTTCAGTTTAGTGCTGCATTTGAAACCTTAATGCGACATTAACGCATGATTCATGTGCAAAACATTTGCAGCAATGTTCACTTTACACCTCGCGTTTAATAACACACTGTATTTCTGACAAGGTCTAACATAAACAACGCCAACCTATAAGATAATAAATTGTAAACAAATTCCAATTTAGTGATAGAATTGCAGCCGGACTGTGATAGGGTTCATATTCGTATTCAGGGCGGTTCAAGTGTGAGTCCTCTCACAATTATACAGGGTGTCGCTAATTAAATGGCATACTGGAAACTGTAAGAGATAAAACATCTTTTCAGTGGAAAAAGCAAATACCTATATGATGCTATAATGTTATATTTTTATGAAACAAAAATCCAGACTCTTCTTCTTATACATAATTTGAAAAACAAATTGATTTTCTAAACTTGTTTACCATTATTTTTTAATAAATTTTAAATTGAAGCGGTCATGGGCTAGAGGTAGCACGTTGAACTTCTATGCTGAGGGTCTGGGGCTCAATACCCAGTATCGGAACATCAAATTTTCAACAGCCATTTTCCCTCATAAGGCGGTGGCAAGCTAGCAGGCTTCTGCCTAGCATATTATCTCTGGAGGAGAAGTTTAAACACTTACCCTTCAGAGAAGATTTACGCCCACGTTAAGCTGTAGGTCCTCAATGGTTGCGGTACTTTAAAAAACGCGCAACCACATGCATATGAGGGAAGATTACGTAAGAGACAAAGCATTCATAGAAAAAAATTAATTTGTTTTACATGATAGCTTGTAAACACATATCTTTTTTTCATTCATTCATACTACCTTCGCCCCGGAACCGTTTTCGCATTACTTCAAGGAGGTATGGGCGTCCCTTACATACTAACCAATCATGTAACGTGCATCCTAAGCTTAACTTAGTGAAATACCGTCGCCGCAGCCGGGGTTTGATCACACGGTCGATCGGCCGCATTTCACTGCGACCTTGAGTGGCAGCGCGTATTCGCACTGCACCACCGATGTCCCTTTATGTAAAAACATATCTACTACACTACTATGGTTGATTAGAAACACAAAAAAGAAAATAAGTACTGAAAGTTTTTATAATATTGCAACATAAAATATCAAACACATGTAACATTGAGCGGTCTTTTATGTGGACGTATGTGCAAAATTGATACTATTGTTAGCCTAGCGTATAGGTAGCCATTTTTCATAGAAAATTTATTTTAATTTTTAAGATTTATGGTGTATGGTTGTCAATTATAAAGCTGTCAATATTACAATTTACTTTCAGCTTAGACCGTGTCGTCATTTGGGAACTACACCCAGCATTATCAGGTAAGGAACGACCTGTAGCTTGTCTGCCTTTACAAGCATTTGCTCTAGAAATTTGAGCAATATTTGTTCGTAGGCCCTGCCTGCTTAAACAGGGCCGTGTGCTTAGATTATTTAAACCTTGGGGCGGACAAGGATTTGATTATGTTAGTTTGTATGGGTTCACAAACAGCCAGCAGGCTTAAGCCGATTAAGTATTATTGTCCTAGCAAACAAAATGCATTAAGATCAAATCCTTATGCGCCTCAAGGTTTAAATGATCTAAGCACACGGGCCTGTTTAGGCATGCAGGGCCTACGAACAAATATTGCTCAAACTTCTAGAGCAAATACTTGCAAAAGCAGACAAGCTACAGGTCGATCCTTGCCTGATAATGCTGGGGGTAGTTCCCAAATGACGACGCGGTCTAAGACGAAAGTTAGGTGTAAGGCGGGTGGAATTGATTTTGTTATGTCGATGCCGTTCTGCACCTTTCTTTCCATAATTTCCTATCCTGGGCCACTTGTTTTATTCCTTCCCATCTTATTCCCTTGCTCGCTGCTGCCTCGTAATCTCTCTTCCCATGTTTTTCTGGGTCTTCCTCTTTTATTTTTTCCGGGCACTCGCGTTTCAAACACTATTTTTGTTATTCTGTCCCTTGGCATGCAAACACGTGCCTGAACCACCTCAATTGTCCTTCCACTATTTTCTCCGTTACGGGCTCCATCTGTAGGTTTTGTCTGTATGTATCATTTCTTATCTGATCTCTTTTCTTTTTATTTTCTATCCGTCTTGGAAACCGCATCTCCATTGCATTTAGTCTTGTTTTATGTTTTTCTGTTAAGGTCCATGTTTCGTTGCTATACATTATTGTCGGTCTTACTACTTTTTTAACTACTTTTTTTTTTATTTTTCTACGAACTTCTTTCTTTCCCAAAAAGGTCGTTTTCATCATGTTGTATATTTTTCCTGTTTTCCCATCCTGTCGTTGATTTCTTTGTCAATTTTACCATTGTTCTCAATTGTGGATGCCAGATATTTAAAACTTTCTACTTGTTCAATTTGTTTCCCTTGTAATTTTATGCTATGTGTTTTTTCCTCCCTCGACACTACCATACTTTCTGTTTTCCCTATGTTTATTTTCTGTAATTCTATTTCTAGCACCTCCAGGTTATGTTGTAAGTTCTTTTCAGAGTCGGTCACTATAGCCATGTCATCTGCGAACATAAGTTCGTTTATTTCTGTTCCATTTGCCAGTATCCCAATTTTAACGTCTTCATCTTTTTCTTAGCATTTTTAATTGCTTCATCTAGCACTACTGAAATCAGAAGGGAGCTCAACACACATCCCTGCTTTACTCCTATCTCTGTTACAAACTCTCTTGACTCTTCATTATTCGTCCTTACTATATTTATGTTATTTCTATACATTGATTTTAATATTTCCATTGTTCTTCTATCTATCTTTCTTTTTTTAGTGTTGTCCATATTTGTTCTCTGTGTATCTTGTCAAAGGCCTTTTCAAGATCTATGAAGCACATATGTTCTTCCATTCTTAATATGTTTTTCGCTGACTTGTCTGATGGTAAATATTAAATCTTGGGTGCTTCTCCCCTTCTTAAAACCACGTTGGGTGTCCTCTATTGTATTTTCTATTCTATTCCTTATTCTTTTCTCGATTATTCTGGCAAATACTTTCGCGGGGACGCTCATTAACGTTATACCTCTGTAATTATCGCATACTCTTTTGTCTCCTTTCTTATGTATGGGGAGTATGATTCCTAGATTCCATTCTCTTGGCTATTCTTTCTTTTACCATATACTTTATCATTCCCGGTGTTATTTTGTCCCTTCCTGCTGCTTTTTCTAGCTTTATCTTCTGTATGGCCTCCCTAACTTCTTTCTCTTTGATTTCTTCAATTACTTCCCTTTCATTTAACTCTTCTTGTTCATCCGTTACGTTGTTTTCAGCTTTTGTTAGTTCTTCGAAATGCTGTCTCCATCCTTCCATTATTTGATCTTCTGTTGTTATGTTTCCGTCCTTTCCCTTCACGTTCATCATATTATATTCCTTTTCCTGCCTAAGTTGTTTTAATGTTGCCTAAAATAGTTTTTGGTTGTCTCTAAAGTTTTCTGCCATCTTTTCCCCAAATTTTATCTTTGACTCTTTTTTTTTGCATTCTTGATCTCCTTTTCGCCTCTGTTCTCTTTTCTTTGTATTTTTCGTAGTCTTCTGTCTTTTTT
>JABXWE010042622.1:0-12800 GCA_014611495.1 Limonius californicus | reverse complement strand
ACTCATACAGGAGAGAAGCCCTTCAAATGCAATCTGTGTGACTATGAAAGTGCACACAAAAATATCTTGCAAAGGCATATAAGAATTCATACAGGAGAGAAACCCTTCAAGTGCTATATATGTGACTATGAAAGTGCATATAAGAATCACTTGCAAGGTCATATGAGAACTCATACAGGAGAAAAACCGTTCAAGTGCAATTTATGTAATTTTGAAAGTGCCCATAAATATCATTTGCGCACTCATATGAGAACTCATACAGGAGAGAAGCCCTTCAAATGCAATCTGTGTGACTATGAAAGTGCACAAAAGAATAACTGGCAAAGGCATATAAGAATTCATACAGGAGAGAAACCCTTGAAGTGCAATCTATATAACTATGATAGTTTACACAAGAATATCTTGTAAATGCATATGAGCACTCATACAGGAGAGAAACCTTTCAAATCCAATAAATGCGACTATGAAAGCGCCAATAAGTACAATTTGCAAACCCATATGAGAACTCATTCAGGAGAGAAGCCCTTCAAATGCAATCTATCTCACTAAGGTAGCACATACAAGAGTAGCTTGCGAACTTGTATGAGAATTCATACATGAGAGAAGCCATTCAAGTGCGCTCCATGTAACTATGAAAGTGTACACAAAAATATCTTGCAAATACATATGATCACTCATACAGGAAAGAAACCTTTCAAGTGCAATGAATGTAACTATGAAAACGCATGGAAAAGTAACTGACGAACTCATATGAGAACCCATACAGGAGAAAAACTTTATAAGTGCAATGTTTGTGACTATGAAAGTGCACAGAAAATTAGCTTGCAATTTGCATATGAGCACCCACACAGAAGAGAAACCCTTCAAGGGCAATATAATGTGACTATGAAAGTGCATATAAGAATCACTTACGAGGTCATATGAGAACTCATACAGGAGAAAAACCCGTCAAGTGCAATTTATGTAATTTTGAAAGTGCCCACAAGTATCATTTGCGAACTCATATGAGAACTCATACAGGAAAGAAAGAAAACATTTGAATAAAATTTATAATTGTCTGATTGCCAAGTAGGTATATATTTTGTATAAGTATAAATGACAGGATGCTTATTAATACGTTTAAACATTTTGAAGCTATAACTTGTTAATTGACATCTTGTACTTCTGAAAATAATGTTTTATTCGGTAGTATTTTTGGTTGTTCATTTCCCACTAATAATATAAAGCAATCTTAAACGTTACTTGTATTTGTTATAAATTAATTAAACCTGTGTCTGAGGAATGTTATAGTATTATAATTGAACTCTATGGGAAATACAGTCAGTCCAGTAAGACTTATGCAGGGGAGATAGTACTGGAAGATTTTGTACTTGCAAGTGATTTCAGTGGGTACTTTCCAAATTTATTTTAATTTACCAGAATTAGTTTGTAATATGTGTACTGTTGTCATGTTGTATTGATTACTAATGATTAAAGAAATATCTGCTTTTTTATTAGCGCAAACAATGTAACACTTTATTTCTGATGATTTTGACATCTGATTAAAGCTCAAAAGCCATGAATATCTAATGAAATTCTTATAAGGAAATAATTTAACATAATTTATTTCTGGGTTCACTGGTAACACTGGTGGAGAAGGGCAGGATATGGAAGCAAATACAAAGAGATAATACTTGTGGCTGCTACATAGCTTCTGACTAACCTGTTAAACCACATGTCGCATGTAATTTCAAAAAACGCCAATAGTACCAAAAATAAACATGTCTTAAAAACGGTTCAACAAATCAATGATTATTAAGTTGATACCAAATATATAACTTGAAATTAGGCCCTTCTTGTACATTGTAGTAGAAGTTGGCTATTGTTTGTTCAAATATATTTTCGTAATGTAATAAAACCTTTTTTGTATGTATGTTAAAAATATTGTTATTAATCGACAATTGGTTACTGATATTGGACTATTATAAGCACAGCAGTCGGAAGCAGTGAGAAAGTTATATGAGGTAAATCATATAGGAAAGGTGAAGCTTTAGTGTACTGTAACTTCCCCCAAGAATGGTCCAGTTTTAGTATATTTTTGTTGATAAATTTTGAACAAACAACCAGATTCAAATCATTATGTTGTGGGTAGCGTACAATAAACGCCATTATATCGCCTTGCTACTTATGTCAAAACTCACCCCAAAACATTATTATGAATTTTATAAGTGTGGTACATACGAGTAATTGCATCTCAAGTTGTCCAACTATGGTCCATCATAGTTTTACCGTCTAAACTAAATGTTACAGTGGACCGTAATTGAGGCTTCACAGACCCATCAATGAGCCACAAAGAATATATAGAAAAGATAGGACGTTCCAAATAACATTTTTATTTAGAATAAAATGCAATATTACATGTTTACTAATTCAGGAAAAGAAACAGTAACCTTGTGTTAGAAATTTGTTTAGGATTAGATATTTTCATAACAACTTCATTTTTATTATATTGAAGAACATTTTCTGCGTCGGGCTACTTCCATAAATTGCCAACTTTTTGCATGCAGCTTACTATAAAACCAGATTTTAGAACATCCTCAACAATCCCCAGCCAGTGCACTCCATCATACGTTAATGATGAAATCACCAACGGTAAAATTGTCATTCACTGTTTGGAATTTATCAGCAGGTTCTAAGTGATCATTCAAATCTTCAGACTCCATATCAGACCTAAATGAAATGCGTCTTGAGCTTTCTTCTGAGTTACTTTCCCTTGCTTCTTTTTACGCCTTATTCCGGAGGTCCCTGCACGGGGTTCTTTTTCTGCTTGAGTAGTTTGCACATTTATATCTTCTGGTGATATGCTCTTTCCAGCCTTTACATTTAGTTTTTCTTTCTTGGCCAGCACAATTATGAAAACTGTTTCAGACAGTCTCGTGGCTTGTAAAATTTCTGTAAATGATTTATTGACTAAATTTAAATCAGTTTTGAATTGAAGTCTAGCGCTGTTCGGTATTTTCTCTAAAACGACTCCCGATTTAATGGGTAAATGCCAGCCTTATTAAAACCTTTTTAAATTCGAGGTACTGTTAGGTTCATTCTGCTGGTACAACTTTTTTCAGAAATTGCTTTAAAAGATATTGTAGAATTTGTTGCTAACAATGTTGCTGTTAGCTTCACATATGTAAGAAACGTTCTTATGTAGAAGGTCTCCATCGCCAGCCGGAGACTTTCTTAGTTTTACCAAAAGAAAATAAAATCACTTTTTACTCAACGTTTTATTCTCTTAACGAATACAATGCCTGTTTTCGCGCCATTCTTTTTAGGAATCATTTTCTATACACACTCGGCGTTGCCAAACTTACATGTCCCGCTATATCTAAATGTCATTAGATACAATGATAGCTTAAGCTAAACCCTACACTTAAAAAGTTAAAGGAATCTAACGCGCTAGTATCCCCAAAATTAACTAGAGAGCAGAAAAACATTGTGGATGAAGTAGAAGAGGCTGATCTATATGTAATTCGGAGAAAGGTATTTATAAATTTTCGAATTTATGTTAATTTTTATTAGGTACATATTTTATAGGGACCGGTGGTCGAGTGCGAGAACGCATTGGCCACTCGAGGTCACACTAAATGCAGTTGCTCCGTTGGGGCGATCGAATCCCGACTGGGGCAACCGCATTTGGTTAGTTAAGTTTAGGGTGCATGTTGCATGAATGTTTAGTATGTAAGGGACGCCCGCACCCCCCTGAAGTAATGCGAAAGCGGTTCCGGGGGGGGGGGGCCCGTAGTATAAATGTGCGAAAAAAAAAAAAGGTACATATTTTATGTCTAATTTTCTTATTGTATTTTTCTTGCATTACGGTAATTTGTGTAGAGAAACATTACGATGGTACCATTTGTTTGGTTTCTCTTAATATTTTCACATTTTCATCAAATATTTGCGTTTAGGTCCAAGCTTTGTTTTTCCGTAATGAAACTCCGACGATAGCTAAAGTTCTGGTAACCGTGAATGAGGACGAATAGCTACCTAATTTTAAGAGAACAACATTTTATAAGTTGTTGAAAAAACTTAATTTTAAGTATGCTGCTCGTTTCCGAAAATCTATTCTGCTCGAACGGGATGAAATTATTGCTTGGCGTCGCAAGTATTTAATATCGATTAAAAAATACCGCGAAGAAGGACGATCAATATTTTATACGGATGAAACATAAATATTAAGTAAGTGGACTTTGCATCAATAACTCATTAACAAACATTTAACCTAATATGTAATTCTTAAATTTTCTATTTACTTAATGACAATTACCTATTATGAACTTGTTGATGAGGACTAATTCTGATGTAATATTTATTGTATTTGTTGGTTGATTACAATGCCTACTTAATATCCCATTTCTAGGCGACCGGGTGGCGCAGTGGGCGAGAGTCCGCTTCGCAACCGGTTGACCCGAGTTCGACTCCCGTTGTGGCCCGAATTTTAATTAATTCGGGAGCAGCGGGAGTGACTCGGTAGCATAGTTGGGGGGGTTTTTCAAGGGTGGGGCATGTTAGACTCGTGCATAGCGCTACGCGCGCTGATCCGAGGTAAGCGGGGTGGGATGAGAATCGTGGAGTTGCTATGGCAACTCCACGATTCTTAAAAAAAAAAAAAAACATATCCCATTTCTAATATATTTTTCGGAATGTACAACCAAACTTACTACATTTTCGTCATCCACAACTTGGATGTCCCAAAAAAATGGTTCTTTTTAGATTCACAATTGTTTCAAAAAAAGGAATTCTCGCACGAACGTTTACATCTGTATTTAAGTACATCAAAGGGCTTGCACTACCTATTTCTATTTACCCGCGGCAAGCTACGTAAAATATTTATGTAAGCGTGCGGATCAGACTCGCGGTCAGATGGTTTGTTTACAACAGTGTCATGCTTATCTTTAATCGATTTTAAGCTGCAACTGTTTACGCAATAACAAATGTCAAATTTATTATTTACGATAATAGTAATGACACATCTCAATAAAGCCCCCTAGTGGTCGTTTGTAAAAGCTTAAAAGGCTGCCCTCGCATATTAGATTATCATACCATTAGATAGACAAAATAATTAGGTTTTGAAATTGGTAATCAACATAATCTTTTCCTTCCGAAAAACTTGTTGAAATTTAAAAATGTGTATATATAGTTTATAAAATCCCGTAGGCTTTGAAAAACAATTGAAACAATAATTGTAATATATTGAATTGCTAAATGTCATTTAAACTCTTTAAATACTACAAACATTTTAGTAGCCTAACAATAACAAGATGACAAATGCAAAAACACTATAATTATTTAAATTGTTCAAAATGCGCGCCGTTACTTATAATGTAGAGGTTAGTCCTCAAATTTATTTCAACCACTACGTTTTGGATAGTCTGCCTCGAAATGGAGCAATTTTTGATTTTGTGGCAAAGATGTCTGATATTTTCCATCGGGGATGCATACACAGCGTCTTCTACCTTGCCCCACAGAAAGTATTCCACGGGCAATAAGCATGGCGTCGTGGAGGCCAACGCACAAGGCCAAACGTGCCAACGTACACGGCCAGATGTGCCAACCCATGAATTTGGAAAACGTGCATCCAAATAATCTTGAACAATGCGGGCGTTGTGAGGACCAGCTCCGTCTTGCTGATACCATTCAAGCTTTTGAAGGATTACTAATGGCAATTCGTCTAGCATACCTTATAAATTTGTTTGCAAATAATGCAAATATCCAAAACCATTTAACCGTTCATCGATAAAAAACTGTACCCAGAACCGCATTATCTAAAAGGCCAGCCCATAGTTCAAAGAATATCAAACTTGCGGCCTAGTCTCTCTTATTAAACGGGGATTCTCTGTTGCATAGTGATGATAATTTTTCTTGTTATACATTCCCGAATTTGTATAATAAAGCGTCATCAGTCCACCGTATTTTTCTGGAAAAATGTGGATCTTGCTGCAGTTTGTCGCGAAACCAATAACAAAAGTCCAATCATTTATTACCATTACCAGGATGAAGAGTTTGTATATGTGTGAATTTATAATCATGAATTTTTGATGAATTTCCTCACATATTAATTATCAATACTACACTCTAGAGAAATTCTTCGACTAGAGTTTTCTTGATCAATCGCTAATTCAATTTATTAGCAGTAATACCTTTTCTATACAGCTCTCGCAGTCTTCTATACCTGCTACAAACAACCAACTTTCTTAAAATCTTGGTTAGCATTGTTCGGTGGGGTAGCTGTCTCTCTGGATACAAATTTGCGTAATTTTTAGCTGGTAGAACCGAATTTAAATCGCTGTGAATGTAGATATCGTACATATCCTGCCTTTCTTCATGCGTGAACATGTTGACAATTGCAAAACACGATAAAGAAACTTTACGTATAACACTTAAACGCAATCTGTGTATTTTTTATTAAAACAAATGATTTGTTACCTGTCAATGTCAATTATTTTATAAACAGCCCGCAATTTAAAAATTTAAATAATTATCTGCTGTTTTTGGATTTGACATCTCGTCATCGTTAGACCAATAAAATGTTTGCAAATTACAGAGTTTAAATCACAATTAGTAGTACTATCTCTCACTTTAGTTATTGTTTTAATTTTTTTTTCAAAGTCAATGCGATTTCATTAATTATTTACATATATTGTCAAATTTCGACGAGATTTTTGGAAGAAACAGGTTATGTTGGTTACCAATTTGAACAGTTAATTTTTTTCCATCTAATGGCGTGATCATGCAATTTCTGTCAATGTCTTTCAACTTACAGTTGCTAAAAACATAAATTTACCATGTTTGATTGAAATAGCGTCAGTGGTAAGGAAGATAATTTATTTCTAAAATCACAATTTTCATTTTTTTCGTGATAAATCAGGAACGAATCAAAACATCCAGAATATCTTTAGAGATTTTAGAATGCCATGAAAAGCGCAATTTTTTTCTAATTTAACCTACCTCGTATCTCTTGCCGTTTTCGAAATGCCAATAGTGAGCATTGGAAAATTCACCACCCTGTATATCTCAAACAGGTGTATGTATTAAGAAAAGTTTTAGAGATTCCCTATAGATAGATATTAAATAGCTATTTTACTTAACATAAAATGCATATTTTGACGGCTTAGTTCTAGTATCAGTTTGGGCATAAATAGTATAATCTCTAAAATAAAATTTAAAAAAATCAATTGCCTTTATGTATGCTTTATTCTCAATTAATAAACAAACGTTGCAATGTGGTTACATTTTCAAATAAGAAAAATATACAGCCAAACACATTTTAATAAGCGTATTGGGCGGCCCAGTTATATCCATAAGGTTGGTAACCATATCCGTATCCTTGTCCGTAGTGGCCAAGACCGTATTCCTTTCCGTAGTGGCCGAAACCGTTTCCGAATCCGTATTGTTGTCCATATTTGCCGAATCCGTACTGTTGTCCATATTTGCCGAATTCGTATTGTTGTCCGTAGTATTGACCATATTTACCACCTAAGTATTTGCCGAAGTATTTACCACCATAGTAGTTGTTACCGTAGTATTGTTGGGAGTAAGGTCCAGAGTATCCGTATTGAGGGTATTCGTGGATATTTTGCATATATTTGTACAAATAGTGGGTGGCAGACACGTATTGAGCAAGGATTTCGTAGACAAAGTTGTAGAACGTACCGTGGGTGTCTGTAAATTAGAAGAGCAGTGTTAAATTAATTCTTTGTGAGACGTTGCAACTCTTAGTTGAAGTGGTTGGTCGCATATATGACTATTTAAAGTTGACCAGTTCAGGTAGTAGCTACTGTATATAATTGTAATGCTAACGGATGAGTAGAACGAGGATCATTTCCTTAATTGATCGGAAACTTTCAACATTCTAGATTTAAATTTGTTCTAAAGTAATAAGTTATTGATGTAATGCAACTTACGTTCGAATCCAACAATCAATTTTTCGAATTCAGCGGCGATCTTTTGAACGTACATATAGAATTGGGTGCTCAATTCGACGGAGGGGTATTCTCCAGAGTAGAATTGTTGGAGAGCCCATACGGATTGTTTCAAGTTTTGGGCGACTTGTTGGAAGACGTAGACATCGGATTCAGACTTATAGTTTACCTATTAGAGAAACAATACTATAAGTAATACTTTATTTCTCGAAGTAATGTCTTGAACTTACGTATTGGTGCAATTTCTCGACGATGAATTCGAGTTGTTGAGCGTATTCGCGGATCATGTGGATGAAAGCCTGTCTGGCGTTGACATCGTCGAAGGAGACGGTTTCGAATACTTGGTAGAGATCGCGGACGAGGGTTTGGATTTGAACTTCGTAGTGTTTGAAGTCTTGTCCGTAGGTGGGGTATCCTTGGTATTTTCCGAAGTATCCGTATCCGTAACCATATCCATAGCTGGGTTTGCCGTGGTAATCACCAACAGCTACACTTTGGTAGCTATGGGGTGCGTACCATCCTTCAGACGCAGCTGCAGAAGCAGCCTTTACAGAAAAAAATTGTATAAGTTTCGTATAATTTTAAAATTAGTACAAATTAAGGATTCTTCATAAACTTACATGGAAAGCGAAAGCGGCGAGGATAAGAACTGCGAACTTGGCCATGTTGAACTCGAAGTGGCTGGACTCTGAGGTGCTGATGTTAGCGCAGAAGCTTCTTTTATATGCAAGCAAGTGCCACCTTTCGACCCCAAGATTTTATTATCAAATCCTGTTAACGAATATGCTTGCAGTTAAAAATGTGTCACAATAAAATAATCATGGCCTTGATCTTGTTGTTGGAATATTTTTCTTAGATTGCAATGTGTGCATTTACCGTAATGAATGGTAACAATGATAATATATTGTGTGATAGAAGAATATTGACAAAACTGCAGTTTTGAAACCGACTGTTATTATATCGCATATAACCTCTAAGTTATTTTGATAATGTTGAAATTTTTGGTGATTTGCCGTATCCGAATTGCGCAAATCAGTACCATACGACGCTATCAACTTCTCTCCATGTTTATGACAGTGCCCAATCATTAGAATGGTTATTATATACAAACTTGCAAGCAGGTTACAAAATATATTCTCAGGCTATAAAAGAAATTTTCCATAAAACAATAATTCCAGAACTAAATGCTCAAGTAAATATTCTACAGTATTGAATAATATTCGATACAATTGGAAAACTAACATGGCTCTAATGCAATATCCTCAATAAAAATTAATAGAAAAGCAAGATAATATTATAAAAATACTATGATTTTGCTATTACCATATGAAGGTGTATTAACATCGTAAATAAGTCTCTTGAAAGCTTGAACCATTTCTTAGACCTTCGTTTGTGAACGACTAACTCGGCAGTAATAACTCTTTTTTCGCTATCGTTTAAAGCACTTCGTAACAGAACGCATTTTTCTTCGCAAAACACGCAAGTGGGCCTTCCAAAATTGCATTTTAAAATTTTCTTTAACAAATTCCGCAAGTAAAACCAGTAGGTTACTTTCGATACAAGATGTTTTTCTTTAAATAAATGATACATTGTCGTAATGTATAATCGTGAATTCAAATATGTGAACTCATTCCCGAAATAGTGTAATTTTTTTGTAAATGATTTTATATGCTGAGAAATCAGTTCACATTCTTGGACAATAAGTGGTATATTGTGTATACTCGCTTCGATATAACTGCGAACAAACTTAGGAATGCCTGATGACAAACTTGGTGTCTCTTTCCATCTACTATTATAAAATATTGCTAACTAAAAGATTTTGGGTACTTATTTTCTGCTTTCTTAGCTTGCTTCACGCAGTTGGAAACTATCAATCCTTGAAGGAATATACCTTCTTCATCTTTAGACTTCATTCCATTCAAGTTTCAAAATTATCGTTTTTTCTTCTTCATTGATGCGCTCAAAACATTTCTTCCTACATCTGAAAGAGTAATACAAAAATATGATTATTATATACAGGGTGTCCCAAAACGCACCGGCAATATTTCAAACATGAATTCTAGAACTTATCTAGAATCGAAAAGTCCATATAAATATATGTCCTAAACGTAACCGTTAACGAGTTATTGTATATTTAATAATTTATGTAGCTAAAATTATAGTTCAACAAATTTTATTAAATACATTTTAATAATTTTATTTAGAGGAAATTATCTCATTGTGTTAGATACACAAAGCCACACGTCGCAGAAGAGGTCGCTGCGTTCTCGATATGGTTGCTGGGTTATTCCTAATAATTTCGGTAATTCTGTGTAATTCTTCTACCGTGTGTACTTCAGTTGCATAAACAATCTGTTTCATGTGACCCCAAAGATAAACATCTAATTGAGTCACATCCGGCGAACACGGTAGCCATATTACGGGTCCTCCTACCCCAATCCATCTTCCCGGAAAATAAGCGTTAAGCCAAGCTCTAACACGAAGACATTGATGTGCTGGTGCCCCATCGTGTTGATACCACATTGCACGTCTAATGTTTAGCGGCACATCTTCCAGTAATATGGGTAAAGAGTTTTTTAGAAAATATTCGTAATTCGCACCATTCAAACGGTGTGGCAGTTCAAATGGTACAATCAGACGATCATTGAGAATACCAGCTATCATATTAACACTAAATCTAAGTTGAAAATACGAAAATACTTCTTAAATGAGGCTTTTCTGGGGACGCGGGTAACGCCGAAACGTCGAAAAAAAAAACGTAAAAATCGGCATGAAAACTTAGCCGACGTTCCCCGCGCCCCCTTCGAGAATGTTACAACGACCGTCGATGCGCTGTATTTATTCGAACAGATTGAGCTCACGACCAACCCGCTGCGATGACGTGGACACGTGCTGGACGTCGATTCATGTTTCGACTTTGGACGCCCCTGGCGGCCCAACGGTGCCCGCTACGCGAAAGTGCCATAAGGAAAAGTTGTTGTCCTCGACGAGGCCAACAACATATCTGGAACGTAAATAGGAAAATTTTCCGGGGCCTTCTTTTTTCCATAAACTTGTTATTTTCAATCAACTGGCATTGTTTTCTGGGTGAATATTTTCTTATGAAACTCAAGTACCAGACGCAGAATTAAAATATCTTTGAAATGAGGTGTCACTCGACCCCCATTGCCTTTTAAAAAATATTTCAAGATGGCGCCTAGCCGCCATGTAGAAACTTATAAAATTTAAATATGAGCTAAAAAGTAGTATTTAGCTTCCCATCAAAGCACAAAAATTTTGTGAAGAACTATTAAGTCGTTGTTCAATCGGTAGTAGTGGGGGTACATTTTACGACCGCACTGTATAAACATAGGTCGCCAAACAGTTAGTTTTCGAGATACAGGTTGTTCAAATTAAATTTTAAAATGGAATTTGTTTAATATCGTAAACATTTTTTAACATATAGCATTAAAAGTTGGTATACGGGGGTTTTTTGGTATGAGAAAGCCTATTAATCCTATTATGGACACACCGCTAGAGGGCTTTCTGTATTATACTTTTAACGGATTACAATGACCATAACTTTTTTCGCAGTGTACTTTATGGCTTTTTTAATAAAAAATCATATTTCCCGTGCTTTTCTAAACAAAAAAGGTACCATTATGAAAATCCGCTATTCTTATTGTTCGATGCAACCTAATTTTTCTTAGGATTTATTATAATCACACTGTACAATTTTAAAAACGGTGATCCCGTTAAAAGAAAAACCGCTAACTTTAGCATCTGTTAACTTATTACAACAATAAATTGTTATAAAAATTTAACAGATGCAAAATTTCAAAAGATTATAATAAATCCTATGAAAACGCCCAACTTTAGCGGATTTTGATAACGGTATCTTTTTTGTTTAGAAAATCATAGGAAATAAGATTTTTTATTAAAAGGCCATAAAATACACTGGGAAAAAAGTTATGGTCATTTCAATCCGTAAATAGTACAATACAGAGCGCCCTCTAGCGGCTACAGTAAAACGATATCCATAATAGGCTTTCTCATACCAAAACACCCCCCATACCAACTTTTAATGCTATATGTTAAAAAATGTTTACGATATTTAAAAAGTTCCATTTTAAAATTTAATTTAAACAACCTGTATTTCGAAAACTAAGCGTTTGCCAACCTATGTTTATATAAACATTTTGTATTAATTTTTAAAGTTCAATCGAGTGTTAAAGTCCTGCTACAAAAAACTGAAGCACCCTGTATATATATACAGGGTGTATCAGAAATAGGTACAAATATTAAATCCGATGGTAGATTACAATCTATACAAACTAGAAAAAACATTTCTTTTGTAATGGGACCCTTAAGCTACGAGAAAATAATAATTGAAAATTTGACCCAAAATTGTTTGAGTACCGCAGGATAATAACAAAAATTTGAGTTCAAAGACATGTTATGCAAAAGAGAGTAAGATAGAGGTGCAAAAAATTTTTTATCACCTGCCACAAACCAATACTATTAGGTAGGTCAGTAATTTCTATTCAGTTATCACAAGCCAGATAAGTTTTTACGTGTTTGCCACTTTGGATTTACTTTACAGTTAGGTAATAACCTTCTACGGGCTTAAATGCATTTTCTATGTATCATCAGCAGTTCTCAAACAGAATTTTATTTTATTTTTTAATTCAAAAAAATAAACTTAGTGATTTTTGAAAAATGAATAATACCATTGAATTCTACTTGAGCCAATCTATTACTGGTTTAAATATTTCTACCTATTTCTGATACACCCTGTATATATATATATATATATATAGTTTACTCTTACATATTCTAGCATTAAACTAATTTACAAATATGTTTGTCGCA
>JABXWE010042621.1:0-11140 GCA_014611495.1 Limonius californicus | reverse complement strand
TTATTGTTTCCATGAAATTGTGTTTTAAAGATATGAACTTTAACACTCTCGTACAAGAAAACTAAGCTCCAAATACCTACTTTTTTTTAAAGATTTGTATTAAGCATTCATAAAGGAAAAATTCTACATGAAGCTTTTAAGGCATATAAAGGACACCCTGTATATAAAGCAACCCATTTAGAACCTGCAGTTTTTTTAAATTTTGCATCGAATGACGAGGAAGCTAATTTTGAAAAATTGATAAAGTTTTCTCTGTACAACTATACGGTCTATTACGTTAGCTGGGAACAAATAACTATGGTAATAACAGTAATAAATAATATGTAACTCATTCGTTAAATTGTTTGAACAAATACGACTCGAAGTTAGGTTCTTGTTGGACAGATGTTTATTTTGTTAAGACAAACTTAGTTGCATTGAGGTAACACGATTCTAGCCAATGACATTAGTTATAGCTGCTCCACATTTTGTGTCGCGAATTAGGAAAATCAAGAATGCAAAAACATCAATAAGTATGATAGAGGCAAGAGAGTTTGGTGTAAAGAGACGGAAACATTTTCTATAAAAGATTTAATGGTGTATTAGCGAAAAAGGACTGAAAGTTGGATGAAAATTTGATAATAATAACAGCTAAATGAAAGGGAGGAATAATAAAATAACGGAAAAGATCACATTTATTATGAAAAAATTTAAGGATGGAAATGTGAATAACTTGGAATTAGAGTTGGAGGATGATATTCCAGAAATATAGGTGTTGGAACTAGGAAAGTGCCTAGAGGATTACATGGAGTATTCAAAAATCAATTACAAGAAATCCATGAAGTATTCGTATTCCAGCCTAAATACGGAACAAAAAGAACAACTGTGTTTCAATGCTCTATTCCGTGTAGCTGCTGTATGCTTGATAATATGCCTCTAAAAGTTGCAACAAAGGTACGGTAGTATTGACCTTAAAATTCATAGAGTGGCACTCAAAGAGATCTCGGTATAAGTTAATTTATTCTGCTAGTCTCACCCTAGCATTCAAGAGTATATTTGATGTTACTTATCTCAGTCAAGACTAAATAATAATTCCGTGTTTATCCTTCCTTTAGCTTATAATTTGTCAACTCAAACCTTTGCAGAATAAATTTTAATTTAATATTTGTGTAAAAATATGTTGTGAATCTTAATTTAATATCGCATAATTTATACTTCCACTCTCATTACAACATATTATGGCATTGTGAGGTTCCTGCAATATTTCCGGTTTCCAAATATTCTTTAGTTATAGAGGTTCTGCTGGCTCCAATGTTATTCATATCTTTTCGCATTTCCTCAACCAGCGATTAGAGAAATCCGCAAATAGGGCTTAATAGTGTTTGCACAGCGTGTCCCGTCATTTTAATCAGCTGTTGCTATCCAACATAGGCGTTCGCCGAAAAGGAAACAGTAGTTAATCGAAAGGCTTCATTCGATATCCAGATTTTTTACATATAGGTCATATTCCTCTGCTGCAAATTTGGTTTTTATTAGTTTATTTACTATCCCACCGCATCTTAGATGTAGTAATTTTTGTGTAATACTTAGGTGAAAGCATAACTTATAGGGCATTGTTGGAGCGGTTTTTGGAAAATATTAGATTATATGCCATTCCATTCGTAGCGGCACCACCACTGTCAATTTCTTCCATAAATAAATAAGTGCAGCAGCGAGTGAATCCGTTACTTCGCTATTTCAGTTCCTGGGCGGCTATAAAAATAAAGACATCTTAATCCAATTTGGAGTATTGTCATCATAGGTGCTAATACAGTTTTAATGCAACTACTTTACTACTAGATATAAATTAAATCAACCAATCAATATCTAAATGACAATCGCTGTTTATTGAATAGTCTCGTAAAATACCACTAACCGTGCACATTGGGAGTTACCCTCGTTTTGTACACTTGCTCAACTTATAACTAAGCAAAAAGCATCAATCTGGTTTTTCAAAAAATGTCAACAGAATGTTAACGCACTTATGGTATTGTATTTCCCCCAACTGAAAAACATCATTCTTTTCCAACAGAACTTATGTATTGTCACTGTTTTTATTTTGATCCCTAGCACTGTACATCTCAGAACTAAAAGATTATGCACATATTACGACAAATTTCAATGTATTTCAAGTTACTAAACAGCTTACAAAATAATTAAAATTATTAACATACGAATGTAACGCTGTTATGTATGTAAAATACTAATGGCTCCCTTGTATCACAATTGGAATTTCCGGAGAAGAAATTCTTACGAAAAATGATTAGTAAACTAACTTTTGATAAAAGTTCTTCTTCGAAATTGGATAGCCGACCGCGGCTCTATTTTTTCCAACTTAAATAACAATCATCTAATTCATTATGTTTAGGAGTTGAGTTCTACCATACGATTATGTCAGAATTCGTAACTGACATATCTGCTGGTGTATTTCAATTCAGCTTCTACCTACGTTTGTACTTCTCATAATTGTTGAGAAATGTTAGCTTCATATATTATATCGATATTGAATCGTTGTGAATTACATCATATATATGGAAGACTGGGGTGGCACAGTGGTAAGAGAGTCAGGCTTTGGATGTAATAGTCCAAACGCTTCCTCGTTCGGATCACTGCAGGGGTCAGAACATTTTTCTAATTCCTTGGTTGGTCGGCACTAGAGGTGTAACACGACTCCACACGCATTCACCTTACATCAAGCATGTTAAGTTGGGTTACGCACTAACACGGTAACTCGTACAGCCGGGCCCTGTTATGCATTGCACAAACTAGATTAGCCTTGCCTCACACCAGAGCGATGGACCTACATGACCTTTTTTATTTTCTCATTCATTCATCCTACCGTTTACCCCCCCTGGAAACCCCTTTCGCATTACTTCAGGGGGCTGCAGGCGTCCCTTACACACTAAACATTCATGCAACATGCAACAAAACGAAATGCGGTCGCCCCAATAGGGATTCGTTACCTCGGCCGATCGGACCGAATTTCGCGTAACCTCGAGCGGCAGTGCGTTTCCTCACTACTCCACGAGGCCCCAAGGACCTTCATGACCTGTGCAACCTCAATAATAATAATAATACACATACATAATATATATATATATATATATATATTGTCGTGTGACACTCGTAAAAATAATTGTAAATGTAAACTGTAAACTCGTTAATAAAATGATGGGAGCTAAATATAAGAATGTTATCACTCACACACAACAAATATTTGAATCGAGACTCTTATTGATAAAATTGCATGAATTTTGAAGAGAAATGATATTTAAATTTATAAAATAAATCTCAGGGTTCAATAAAATAAAGGTTGTAATCAAATGCGGTTGCAAGTTTATGATCATATTAATGGAGATTAAAGAACAACAACAAATTAATTTAGTAATGATATTGAAATTTAGAAATGTATTTAAATAGTTTCAATTTTTAATAAACAAAAACACCTTTGCAATTATCTTTCCAAAAATAAGCATGTAGATCAAAAGAACCTATACAAATTAGGTTAGGGCTTATTTTTAATTAAAATGTGAACTAAACTTTCACGAATTCTAAATGTTGCTAACGCGCGTGCTCCGCTTCTGTACCCAAAGTCATCTGTCAGCTTAACTGCCTATGCTCGAAGTCCAAATTTGCTTCTAATTCTTCTCTTTGGTCTCAAATGGCATCACAAAATTATTCCAGAACGTCCTGGATGTCTCAGGTTACAGGTAAGTTACAAGCTTTTACCTTTTGTATGGAATTTGTTGTAGTCGTAATTCCAAATACAATAACCCCAAACTTTATAGGTTATGCGGAGATATCGATTATCCAAAATGAATTATCTTATAGATTATTGGTAATCCGATGATGAGTAGTGGGTTAACACAAAAACTAAGCACTGCTGACAGTTTATTTAAGGTGATCGTAGCACTTGATGTTACCAATTCAATTAGCTAAGTATAAAATCTTTGTTGCATTTTTAAACATTGTTGAAATTATTCGATGCGCAGGTAAATAAGGCACTTGAACCTTTTATAATTATTTATTCAACTTGGACTTTCGTCACACACATAACAGGAGATTAACGTTGAAAACATTTTAACACATAAAAATGGCAAGTTTCGTAAATTTTTTAACAAGTCAATTACAAGTAATAGTAGCAAGTGAAAATTGATAAGTAAGTGAGTAAGTTTTAAAAGTAAATGACGCTCTTCTTTTCGAAATTTCCTTAAATACCCAACCAACAAAACACATGCGTTACTATGACAACACAACAAACTTTCACATCTAGAAACAATTCATAATCAAACACACTTGTCAACCAGGAAAATTGACCAATCACAGGCCAGCTTGAAAAAAATTCAAAAACACATGAAAAACTTAAATTCTAAATAACTTTTTAGTACATCATGCTAGATAAAAACTAAAATCAGATTTGAAATCTACACAAAAGGACAAAAATTTTGACATCCAACATGATATGCTAAAAATCCAACCTAACCAAACAAATATTAACAAATACTATAAACTAACAATAAATAAACAAATAAACGATAAATAACCACACAAACATACAAAAACTAAACCACATACACCCTAATATCATTCAAAAAACATTTTAACCGAATTCACACACAGAAACACAAAGAATTTAGATAAATTAGAAATTTTCAAGGTCACAAACCAAACAAATATGAATAAATAAATAAATACAACTTTGTTTCAAACAAATTATACACCAAAAGATGCCCTGTTTTGTTACACAACTGTATTAAACACAAAAACACAATACAACTCAAAAATTACATAAGCATCATAAAAAAAATGTTAAAATTTGCTGAAGGCATAAATATTAAAATAAAAACAAGATTGTTGCTAATGAAAACATAAGAAAGGCAACTGAATCAACAATAGTAACATATCACATAGTCAAACAATTAGTTTTAAACACCAAAAATCCATATTTCAGGAAAATTCATAAATCGTCGATGACATTTCAAGTATTTTACAAATAAATAAACAATTACATCTTTATTGCTAGAGGAAATATGTCGTAAGGTTGCCTCTAATGCCAATACACAATTATACAATATAAAACAATTCCAAACAAGCACATACATGTGTTAAAAGTTACAAATTTAAATCGATCTGTCAAATCGAAACAACAAATCCTAAAGTTCTTTGAAATTACAGCTCAAATTCAAGAAAAATACATTGCAAGGCTACAACATAACATCTAGAAGGAAAAACCAATGCAAAAATACTGGAGGGTACACGAAAAAACCTGCAATTCCAACTTATTACATCCCGAGGGCTCATCGGAAAGAAAACGAATAGCCTCGTTTCAAATCTGTGTGGGTGTGTGTGACTGATTATCATAAGGGAAAGCTACATATGGCTTCTATACTTGATAATTAATACGAGTTTAGATATTTTTAAGGGTGTAACACTGCAATATATACACACACGCGTACATATATATGTATACAAATCAAAATATGTCTATCATATTAGTTTCCATTGTCATATCCGCTTTTGACTATCAACCAGCACATATGATCGAATTTGATACTGAGTTGTTTCTAGTTGGGGAACGCTTGGGGAATTAAGACAATATACGATCAAGATTCTATAATTTTGTGTTTCGCCACTGCCCTTCTGTTAGGCTGCCATCGAATATGGTTTTCCTTATGTCCTCTTTCTATGTCTTCTTCGGTCTTCCTCTCTTTTACCTTCCTTGTGAGATGAAATTAATTGTCTGCTTTGCCATTTGCGTATTTTGCATGCGTTGAGCATGGCCATATCAAACTAATTGACGTCTTTTAGTATCTTAAACAGTTGACCTCTGAATCCCCATTTGTTCCTCTACGCCTCATTTCGTATCCTATCCCGTCGTGATATCCTGGCTGATATTTATAGGGCATCGCTTTCCACAGCTTTTCATCTTTTATCTTATATTATTTACCTTCATAAAAATATTGTTATTTGAAATGGAATAGAAGATTGTATGGTTAGCATTATTTATTAACTAAATTACATTGCACCTATTTCTATTTCAGTTCAGTATATGGTTGCCTTTTTACTTTTTATATTGGATTGTATTTCTATTCCTACAGCATACAAGAAGTAAGATCTTGTGAATTGCATTTTCAGTATTTCTAGCAGATTGTAATATGATTTTGTAATGACGTTTGACAAAATGTATTTCTTCTTTTCTTTTTCTTTCTCTTGTTCGGACAACCATAATATATTTAATATTAAACTTTACTTGTTTTCATTATATCGTGGTATTTTTAACACCACAAAATTTATACCTTAGGGCAATTTGTTTGAACAACCGAAAACTTAAGAAATGTATTTTATAGTAATTAAAGAAAATTCGTGATTTCAGATACCCTATCTCCAAAACTGTAGTAGTAAATACCAGTAACATTTTAGGGCTGCTTATCAAACCCTTTAGCAAAAATTTGTTAATATTATGAAATTTATTTGGGGCTTTTGTATTTGTGAGATTACAGATTTTCGGAAAAAGTTTTTCAACCACACAAAAAAATTGGTTGCATTTGTGAAATTGATACATTAATCTAAACAATACTATGTTTTATTTTATTCTTAAAGTCGGAACATTACAAATTAACCCATTTTTGCAGCGGAATCCTTTAAAGCGTCTGAGACTAATTGGTATTGTGTGCATACGAATAAGGAATAAGTTACTGATAAATATAATGTTTACAGTTGGAATTTAATACACCGAAAAGTTTTAAGCCGCGTTGTATGTACACTGAACACTTATTATCTGTCAAAATTTCTTGGGTGCATTTAGCTGAGTATAAACCCGTAATGTCCTGCTGGTCAACTCATGAAATCCTATAAGCTACAGTAACATTGTAAAATGATTTATGTGAAATGATCACAATATTTGAATTTCCAACATTTGCTGCAAGCGAGAGTAGATAATGAATAAATCCACAAAAACGGTCTGATGTTTTAACATGGATTAAGTACTTATTAATGTTCATCGGTAGTACGGTAAGGTAATGGAAGGGTATTTGTAGAACCTGCAGGAGCATTCTGAAAAGATCTGTTTTATGGAGTAAGGGATAAGTAACACTTAGGTGAACCGTATTAAGCACTTACAGGGTATCCAACGCGGCAGTTTCGAATTAACTTTAAACCCCATAACGAATTGCCAAAACGCTTATAGGTTGCAAATTATTTCATTGGCAAGCCACAAATCGTAAAGAATATCGGTCTGAATCGAGATTTTTGGTCCTAGGGCGTTGGACATTTTATGGTTATCTTTACGATCAGTTCAATAACAGAACACAGAATTACCAAATTGGTCTCAATAATAGACCGACCGAAACATTTTCATTTTGCAGTATGGATGGTTACGGACGCTATAGTTAACACCGAAAAGCTCTTATCAGAATCGAGTTTTCTGTGTTACGCTGTCCCTGTAATATCCCGATAAATTAGTTTGAATAAGAAAAATATATCTATTCGGTCTTTTGTCACACAGAGAAGTGCTTCTTTCAGCAGCACACGTTCAGCTAGTGTAAAAGGGTTCTGTGGGAAACGCGATAAACTTATCAATATCAAAGAACCACGAAGTTGGCTACACGTGCGTCAACGCCTCCCGCTTCCGCTACATTTACTTGCTTTTCAGATATTCAACGCTGGGATACGTTTTCAACTTGATATGCAATTTCTCCCCGATTCACAATTATGGAAACTTTGCTCCAATTAAGTTTCATTTTGATAATTTGACAAAATCTTTGCGGTTAGTCGGATGTCCATTAAAGTCATTCCTTTTCGCTGCCACTCTGAATACGTCCTGAAAATATTAATTCTGTTGTCCTAGGCGCGCGCACATCCCAGCTAAGTGCTTAAATTCGAAATATCTTCGTTCATTTCACACTTTCCCTTTCCTTTCTCCCCATTTTTCCGAACTGAGTGCCCAACCGCCTCCATCAATAACCTTTTATATCCATCTGTCGTATTGATTGCCCGCAGGTCTAAGGTGGCTCGGTAGAAGGGATACAGGAATTCAGACAGGATATCTACACTGATTGGGTGTGATCGCATGATTTGATCGCTAAAACTATTATGTTTCGTAGTGAAAACATTAATTTTACATGAAAATTGGGAAATTTTACTAAACTCACTTTCTTAAAGATATAGTAGGTCAGCTTGTTCCAAAGATAACTAGTAGAAAGTTGTTCCATTTATTTCCCTGCAAACAGTTTAAATGGGAAGTAGGAGAAGATAATTGTAATTTATTGCATAATATTCAACTTCAAGAAGTACTATTTTGTAATAATTACGGTACAACTATAATGTTGCAATTTACATGCTGTCTGTATAAACAAAACTTTATAGATAGTACTCTGTTAAAATGTAACCATTATAAAACAGTAATAGGCGTAAAGAAAATTACTTCAATCAAATGATCATTAAATAGATCTTTCCATATTTGGATTTAAAATGGCCGACAAGAACCTAAGAAGCATACCAGGATATGAAAAATGATCAAAGAGTTGAAAATAAATAATTTAAATAATCTCTAGATATTCATGAAAGTAAACATTGTATTCCAAATTCAAATATCAGTATTATTATTTCGGAAATGATAATGACATCTTGCTTCGACAACACAATAAAAACTTTCACATTAATTATATGGCTAATTTGTCAGGGCTTTTGTTAATCTCTAATGTTGTAAAGTCTGCTCTACTTGCTACAGTCAATAAAGTTTGGGTTCATATTTATTCTCCAAAGGTAGGAAACAAAACCCGGATATTATTTAAACACTCTACGATTAAGAATTATATAGAATAAAACCAGAAATAGTTCACTTGTTATTGGTATTTATTGTACTCCCCATAATAAACATGGTAAACCCGACTTTTCCTTAAAAAAAATTTAATAGGTAAACTTAACGTTCATAATCAATTAATTAAATAGCGGAATATAATTAATAGCTTTCCAGATATACAAATTTTTTAAAATATAAATAATTTCTAGCCGCAGTGGTCACCGCAGCAGATTCCGTGCTCATAGTTGTGCAAATTAACATTAACAAAGTATGCCTATAAATCGTAAGTTTTGGTTACTTTAAATACCACAAAATTTTTATATACGCCATAGCACAGAAGCGCCTTTTCAAAACATCTGACTTGACATCTCACTAAATGTAAGTGGAATGCTTAGCGTCGTTTCTGATTTTCTTTTTAGGTTTAAAACAACTTGAAATTCGCTATTTTATAAGCTATTACAGCCTCTACTTTCGTCTCTAATGAAATTATAGTCTCCGAGTGCTTTTAATTACCCTTAAGTTTACCTCGATCGGGCTTGCAAATTTTGAATAAACAGGCATTAATTCGCTATTTTTAGAAAATGACGACGGCTTTCATTTTTAATCGCTTCAGTTCGTACATTCAGCCCTACAAAATTGACATCAAAAATAAGTTGCGTTTACGGCCCGAAATAATTTTCACCTACTGGTAGGATCGAGTAATGCCTATTAGAATTGGCTATTCCAAATTTCATTACTGAGTTATGTTACGCACACACAAGCATACTGAAGTTCTGCAAATGCCACCTCTGCGAGTTCTTCTCTCAAATCTTTATATGGAAGATTTTCGCGATTACAGTACTTCGTTTTACTGAAAGCATGAGACACTGAAAAGGACAAACCAAAGTATGTTACAATAGATTCGAAGGCAAATATCATTAACATCGATATAGACAGATTCGATATCGTGAAAAACCCGATTTGTATATTCCGCACTCTCTAAAATATCTCTAAGTATATTCAGTATTATGAGTCGTAATTTTCCTTTGTCTGCGTCAGTTTTTTAAACAAAGCATTTATAATTTGATATAAAATTAAAATACTTTATGATTGTCGTAGTGACGCTACTGCGAGATTTAAGTGCATCTTAAATTTATAAAACAAACTACTTGACTAACTCGATATTGATTCATTTCTGAAAGCCACATAAATAATATCCAATCGTGGATCCAAGAGCAATTAACTCGTCAGTAGTGAAGATGATTACCATGTTGAAACCTTCTTCTTCTGCTTATGATTTCCATATGAGGATCATTATAAATTTGTGTATCAAGTAAATTCGAAAATTTTGACTTAACTATGACCTTATTTAATTAAACTATATATATATATATATATTGCTGTGTGTCAAATTAAATTTATTGCTGTGAGATAAATAAATGAAATAAATTATTACTGGTTGTAATATTAATAACGTTGATTGAACAAAATAAATACAGTGTCTGGTTAAACTTACACATGCGCCATAAAACAATATCAACTTGATCGAGATATCCTCCTGTAGATGGATATACAGAATAAACAAATTCATAAATTGTTTAAACACGAAATTAAATCAAAGTTAAATCTCAGGGTTGCTAATTGGTCGTACTGTATGAACTCATGTAGCTGGTAAAAAAAGCAAATACATACACAAAGAAAACATGGGGATATTCAAGATGATTGTCGGATTAAAAAATTAGTTACCAAAATTAATTTCACAATTATCCCTGCTTTCCCTTTTATAACACATAATACCATTGTTTAATCTCAAATTAAACATGAATTTTTTGAATTATTTTAATTGTATTCTGTAATGATCTAGTGACCTGATTATGAAATTGGAGGTTTTACATTTCAGCGTAATAATTATCATTGCATAGCTCAGGTTACACAACATAACATAGTAATTTAATGGAAATGCAACTCAGCGTCCGCAGTTGAATAAATTGCACTTTGAAATAGGATAGTATAATGCTGTTTTTAGCTTTAATTATTGTATATAAACCAAGAAGTTTTTTAATAAAAACAGTCAAGAACCAAACTCGTTCTTACTCAAACACGTTCTATGGCCAAAGCCTAAAATCTCTGGGGGTGAGGCTGCCCTCAGCATAGAACCCTTCAGTTATCAGTGACATGACCACAACGTCTTAATTCCTTGACCCCAGTCTGGGCTAGGAGCTGATTAACTCAACTAAAGTGTTTTTAAAAGAAACACTTAAAAAAAAAACTTCACAGTAAATCATAACCTAACTGTTGAAGGTTTTTTTTTACAACCATCCAAGTTTATCATTCAACATCAAC
>JABXWE010042619.1:0-21733 GCA_014611495.1 Limonius californicus | reverse complement strand
ATTTACTACCTACTATTTGTTTCCATAACGACGGAAATTAATGTAGGATAAATAAAGTCCTCTTTCCCACTTTTCAAATTTATCCTGTATTAATTTCCGTCGTTATGGAAACAAATAGTAAGTAGTAAATTGAGTTGCCTACATTCAGGCGCTTCTTAAAGAATCTTTGAGGAGCTCTATCCCTGAAAGGAAACACTTTTGACCATAGATTTATTAACAAAAAATGTTTGTTTTCATGTATACTTTAAGTACTACAAGTTTATCCCTGCAATTCATTAACACTCTGTATACAGGGTGTTAGGAAAGTCGATCGAAAAATATCTAGGGGTGAATCAGTGGCCGAAATGAAGTCGAATATTCCTTTGCCATTTTTTGCTTAAATAGATGGTTTCCTCATAAATCACTGTTAAAATTGGTGCCAAAAATGGTTTAGACTGCTGAGATTAAACTTTGATAATGCACGGTTTTTTAATCTAGCATGTCATAAGGGATGTGAAAAAATTGGTCAATCTGTTTTTTTATTTGCTAGATTTGTTTTCATTTCCCATTAACACCAGAAGCAACACTATCGTGTTTGAAAACTTTATTTCTTAAGAAACATGTAAACAAATTAACAGTAAATAAAAAATTAATCAATACAAAAATGAATATTATAGAAATTGCTCAAAGTGGGCGCCATCTGCCCTGATACAAGCTCTGGCTCTGCGCGTAAAGGACTCTCTTACCCTGACAAGAATTTCTATGTCGTTGCGAATGCTATCAGCAACAGCCATAATGCGTTGCTGGAGATCTTCAGCATTTCTTACAGGTGTACGATACACAACAGCTTTCATGTGTCCCCACAGAAAAAAATCACAACTATTCAGATCAGGTGTTCGGGCCGGCCAAGCAATCGGTCCATTTCTGCCAATCCATCTATTTGGGAATGTTATGTCCAAGTGGTCACGAACACCCCGGCTAAAGACATGAGTGTTATGATAATTGAGTATACCATCCCTGGTAAAACAGCAGTCGTCTGTCGTAAGGAGTTTGGAAAGAAATTCTGGATGTTGTTCAGTCTTCCGCAAAAGCCACGGGCAGAAATTAATCCTAGGGGCATAGTCATATTTCTCTAAGCTTTGAACCCGTTGCACGTGGTATGGATAAAGAAGGTTCTCATGTAAAGTTCTCCAGACGGTCCAATGGCTTACACCTACTTCTCGCGCTATTTCGCGTGTGCTAACTGACGCATCATTTTCAACACGATTGAGAATCTCTACTTCCGCATCCAAGACACGCACCTGTCTTTCTCTCCCTGCTTCGTGTGGTCTAGGAAAGACGGACTCTGTCTCTGCAACCCTTTGTGTCACCGCTGTGAATGTTTCTCGATGTGGTATTCGACGTTGTGGAAAGCGCTCTGCATAACGCCGAACTGCAGCAATTGCATTGCTACCACATTCCCCATACACAAAAAGCATATCGCCATATTCTGCAGATGTAAATACTACCATTTCCGTTGAATAAATACGCCGAAAAATGATTGACAGATTATTCTACTGAAAACGTCAAATTTTTAACAAATAACAATAACTGACATATTAAAAATGTATTGCAAGTAACATGCTAGATTTCAAAAAACAATGCATTATAGAAATTTATCAAGCAGTTCAAAAAATTTGCGGCACCAATTTTAACACGGATTTATGGGAAAACTATGTATCTGGGCCAAAAATGGCAAAGTAATATTCGACTTCATTTTGCGCCCTAATTCTACCCTAGAAATATTTCGGTCAACTTCCCTAACACCCTGTATATACCATATATTAAGATAATGATTATGTGCCAATAAATTTATTCTTATATCTTACATTATACAAACTTTTATGCCAAACAAGAATGGGACAACCTTTAGTAAAGATAGTACGGGACAGCCAACAGGAAGAAGAAGTATTGGACGCCCCGACAGAAGAAGACGAAGAAGAAGATTACGTTTATACCAATTCGAATTTGTAACCGTCAAAATTTTTCTGTCGATCCTTCGAAATAGGCGAAATAAAGATATATTCTAAGGTATTGCCATTATAATTAAAAAAACAATCCTGTCGCCGAGGGTCCAATCCGTAACCGTTGTTCTGTATTAATTGATTTTCGACAAGTTGGAGAACTCTTGGTTAATAATAGTTAAGTTAATAGTTTTCAAAAAACTTTACCTTACTTTTTAATAAAGGGGGTTTTGTTATAAGTGTAATTATAGATTATTAAAATACACATGTTTAATTAAAATGTCTTAAATAGAAATAAAAAATTTAAAAAAGCCGTTATAAAATATACTAAGCTTTGTGTTTTAGATACTTAAGAGTGTCTCACGAAAATTTAGGAAGGCAACATCAGGAAAACTGGTTACCTACAGTTCAACTTAACCTTAAAATTTCAGCAATTATTTAGACTTACGATTTCACCTCAAAATTTCGCTTTTATGCATTTATTGTAACTTTACTTTCAAAATCCCGCCCAAATTACGAAATATCGGTCTAGGAATTCTAAAACTAGTACAGACAGTTTAGTATTTGGTGGTATTTCTTTCTTTAACCTTCAAAAGCCTAACATAATTTTCTCACGTGCAGGCCATCGTGGGGTGCAGATGCACCCCAACCGTAAATGCCTGAAAACAGCACTAAAAAAATAAAAAACGGCAATATCTTTGCTTATACTGTTTATTGAAGAAGTGTTTAGCAGAAAGGGTGGAAAATATTTCCGGAAAAATGCAGTTTTATTAACCAAAACAATAAAATTTGCACTGTAACGCTTCAGATCAGGGCGACACTTTGTAATATTCGACAGTAATCTTCGAGACTATCGTATCGGGAATTTTGACCAAACAGTATCATCTTTTCTGGTATATGAATGTAATAAACCTTCCACACTTTCATCATGGACTGAGTGGTATCATCTACTTCAGGATCGTTGTCATTACTACACAAATCTTCAAGAACATCTTCATCCCGATCGTTTTCTGCTTCCTGTAACAAGCAGTTGAATTCTGGATCATTATCATCATTTTCCAGATACCATTGGAGTTTGTCATCGGTGAACTTAGCAGAATTACGCGGATTCATTTTTCTAGGCCCAAAAATATTTGATGCACATACTCGCAGGCAGCACAAATTGAAATTGCAACCTCCGCTGGGCTGCTAACATTTATAGTAAAGTAAAATAAGCAAGATTTAACTTATAAAGCGAAATAGGCGTTAGCGCAGTGAAAGATTATGCAGGAAGTACAGGAAAAGACCTGCAGAAGCTTGCTACAACAAAAACTTTACCGCAACATACAAGACTAACTGGGGTGCAACTGCAAATACACCTCAAGCTAAAAAAAAATTTTTAACGACATAATTACAAAAATTTGATAATGTAATTAATGTTAACAGGTAATAAAATGTCTTAAAAACAATAAATAAAATTTCCAGTTTAATCATAATTATATTTTCAATTATGCAGTAAAAAATACACATGTGGGGTGCATTTGCACCACAGTCGGGCCTTTGAAGGTTAATTTACCTAAAATGAAGGTATTTGAAAAAGTCTTGCTATAAGGGAAATAGTAGCTTAAGCAAGTTTTGATAACTAATAATAACTAAAACGGCATTTTTGTTATTTGAAGATAAGTCTTGACTGTTACATATCTATTATGTTGTTATTGTTGTTAAAGGATGACAGTTTGTAACAAAGTGAATCGTTTAACAATTTTAAACAAGTGCAGTTATGTATTAAACGCAGGGTGGTTTTAGCCTTTTGTTTCACAGCTTTGGCAATTTTCTCGTACGTTCTGTCAATTATTCGATAATTGTTTTAGATTAGGTATTAAAAGTTTGATAATGTTGCTTACGAAACAAAAAAACTCTATGGAAAAGGCCGTATTATAATAACGTAGCTACGATAACAATAGAACACGTTTTTTTAGCTAGTATTAAAGCACTTTAGGAGCCCCATTAATATTAAATGTAGCAGACAATGAATTCAATTACGTTTATAAATTTTAAACTTAAAGATAGATATACAGTAATATTGAATTAATTTATTTACTCGAAAATGAGAAACAAATCCATAGCCCTTGCAGAATAGTTTCTTGCGCCATCTATAAGCAAAACTAAGCAGTAAAGAACGGGAACATTTTGTGGGATAACAGGTAGCTTATCAGAGTATGCTATTATTCACTACTATGTCATTTTCTTACAACAGATGGCAAAACGTTCCAGTTCGAGACTGTAAAAATGTATTCCACTTTTTAAATTTTCTACTGATTATGGCGCAAATTTTATTATTTGTTGCCAAGTTAGAAAGTTTGTAAACAAGTCTAACTGCTCAAATCACAATTGTTATGCAGTATCATCAATCAAATAATAATGTCAAAGAATTAGTTCTATTAATTTAGAACTTCTTGATTAGTGGGATCTCAACTTAATTTTTGTTTTAGTAAGTTTAATTTATCTTGGCTGACAATTAAGAAAAGATAATCAACTACAATTACTATATATTTGCCAAGGTTAAACTCTTTTCTTTGAAAACACAGTTCTAGGAAAAAATAATTCATTGAAAAACCTGTAACATTGTCGCGTTTGGAGAAACAACAATGTATACGTGTTGTTTAGTGTAATACATACGACTAGACAAATTTTAGGTAGAGGAAGACAATATAGGGATAAATAACATAAAAAAAATTGAAAGCAAAATTGATAGATAATTGAAATAACCAAATCTTATAATTGAGATAGCACCCGGCGGCTGGAGGAAGACAGCGTTGCGAAGTAGAAACGGCAAGTTTAAGGTATGAGATTTACGTATTGGAATTATTTTAAATGCATTTTCTGTTAATAATTCCCAAATTTAGAAATACCTACTTATTTAACTACAATTCGTTGAAATAAGTATATTCGACGGATATGAGCTTCCACACAAAATTTAGTAACTATAATTGTTCCATACTTACAAAGAGTTGTGTACTAAACTTAAAGTTAGTTAATTAGTTACGAACGCCATAATGTTTAGCGTTTACATAATATCTAGTTTACATTTTGAAGGCGGTGAAATTTTCATCAACAAAGTATCCGTTTCTGAATTTATAGTAGAAGAGATGACCCGGATCTTCTGACTTTCAACTAAAAAGCAAATTTCAGAAGATAAAGTACGTTTCGCCATCAAAAAGCGTTTTATATTACGCGCATATCAAAAACGCTGCAATAATTCAAAAAATGCGTGCCACGAATAAAAGCGCAGAAACTGAAATATTTCATACTGACAGAAGATGAAATATGTTATAAGGATTAGAATTCCCAATTTACATAGCTGCACTCCAGATGGAAATCTTTTTTTGTTCTGGGGTGGCTTATCTGTTTCCATTTGTGCATGGAAATGCTTGCTGAACAAATTAATTTGGAACTCAAAATAGTACAAAAAACCCTCAAAGAAAATCTGCCTTGTGTGCTTACAAAATTTTCTTTTGTAAATTCAAGTGATTTGATGTATCGATTTACTCTCGGGTTTTTGTAGTTTGTACGTACTTCGTCAGCATGATCTGCTTCGAGAAGGGATAAAGTAAAAGAGAAACTCAACACTTCTCTCGATCTAAACTTAATTAGCTTAACAAATTTTTTATAATTACCTACCACTGAGGTACGATTTAAAATTAGTTTAGCAAACACTACAAAAGTGAGACGCAGGAGAAAGAGCATGGATTGTATACAAGCTCGCCATGTCGATAAAAGTAAATTAAATTCCGGGAGGACTTCAACGGAAGAATTGCTTGAAACTGTATGATGTAGAAACAGAGTATTTTCTCCCCTAAATAAAAGATACGTTCATAACGTGGTTTACAATACACAACAATAATATTTTGGACATTATTTGAGAAAAGAAGTTTTATGTCGGTAAACGTATGGCACAGATTTTTACTTTCTTATGCTACCAGTACAGGAATGTATTGTTATCGCACAAGCTACCGGTAAAAACTGAAATATGCGCTCTGAACCTGCAGGAACCCAAATAAGCAGCTTCCGCAAGAATTCGGTTAGTGTGTGTGTGCGTATTTCAAATATAGTTGTCCAATCCTATCCAATTTTGCAAGTAGAGTTAAAACGAAAATCGTTTGGGTGAAATTTTTTTTCTTACACCTATCCGAATCCAAAAACGGATAGGAGATATTTTTTTGTATCATATTTTCCGACAAGCGATTTTCCAAAATCAAACTGAAAATATTATAGGATGTCTGAAATCAAATTGAATAATTTTGTGGAACTTTCTAGATTCAAAACTAAGGCGGCAAAGACTTTAATGCCTACCTACTCAAAAATCGTTAATCCTATTGAACTAAATGTTAAGGTACCCTTAGGTATTCGAAATATAAGTTTTTAATATTTTAAGAAACCTTTATTTCCAAACGACTAAATAAAATTTGAATCATTTAGCAATGTGGTAGAAGCCTCAAAGGCCTACAAATGTCGTCGTTGATATCGTTACAGTTTTTAAAACTCATTATTTTGATTTATTTAAAACTTGCATTCTAATAGCCCTTGAAAAACTTAAGCTTTTGATAAACTTGCGTGACCTAATATAGCGTTTTTCAGTTATCGGCGGCAATTTCTTTACCGTCTTTAAGTTTTAGGTTTAGTAGTCTGTTAGATGTTTTCTTTTCCAGAAAAAAAATGTACATTATGTGTCACTGCATAGGTTTGTGCATGTACATACATTTAAAACGCAAAAAACAAAATATAGTTATTTGAAATTCAGAAGTTCTATCACTATCACAATATATCCGAACTTTCTGCAAGCTTGCTTATATTCGGCGTAAGTTACTGCGATTCCATGTTCTAGCAACGTAAACTCAAAAATGGAAGGGTATCTGCATGCTATTTTTGTTTTACGGTGGTACTAGGGTATTTTTTTTTATTATAATTGTAGCGCTTCGACTACGTTGGTCATTAGCGCTTAGTACTATGGATTCTTCGTTATTTGCCAAAGCCTCTTGCATAGAACCTGGAATATGGTGTTGGGATCTCTGTGTCTTGTACATTCGGTGATTATGTGTTGTAAGGTTATTTGTTGGTTACATGTGTCACACATTATGTGATTTGAGTTTTGTAGGAGGTAGTTGTGGGTCAGTTGACTATGTCCAATTCGAATTCGGGTCAGAATAACACTGTCTCTTCTATTTCATTGGTGGTGGTCCGTCCGTGGCTTTACTGATTTATTTATGCTTTTGTTTGTTTCCTTGTACTTGATTCCACTGGTTTTGCCACATACTTAAACAATGTTCTCTGCACGTACTTCTTAAATTGTTGGCATGAATATTTTGATACTTGCTGCCTCAGTTGATTGCACTGCTTTACGGGCTGTTTGGTGTGCTAATTCGTTACCGTTTATACCGATATGTGATGGTATCCATACTATCACCACAGATGTATGCCCACTTTTAATTACTGATCCGAGTTGGGCGATTTCTTCTATTACAGAGTTCGGGGATGATACATCTTGTATGGCTTTTATGGAACTAAGTAAGTCGGTAAGGATAAGAAACTTTGATTGTTCTTTGTGTTCTTTCACGAATTTCATTGCTTGTAAGATTGCAGTTGCTTCTCCTGTAAAACTGCTGCTTAGTGGTGGAAGTTATAATTCGAACTGCTGGGATGACGTTACTACGGCAGCTCCTACGCCATCGTCTGTCTTTGAGGCATCAGCATAAATTTTTCAAATTAGTGGTACTTGTTACACATTTAATTTAATTTTGTTTTAAATATTGTCGGGTTTGTTTCACTCTTCGGAAGAGCCGTTAGTGTTAAATCAACAGATAATGGAGTTAACACCCAGGGTGGGTTATGGCATGATTTGTGTTTGGGAACTTGATTAAAGTTAACTTCAATATTTGTTAGTAATTTGTTTAATCTGTGACTGAAGGTTGGGGATAAATTTGATTTAGATTGGAAAAGTGCCTGAAGACGGCGGGAGAAAATAAGGTTGTGCACCGGGTTTTCAGGATGGGCAGAGATATTGATGATATATTGCAGCATTAACTGTTGTCGTCTAATGTCTAAAGGGGGTTCTCCGGCCTCACATAGGATACTAGAAGTTGGGGTGGTTCGGAATGCTCTTACGGACATTTTAACTGCTGCATGGTGGATTGGATCAATTAGCTCAAGCGTATGAGGTTTCGCTGATGCGTATGCGATGGCGCCATAGTCAATCTTTGACCTTATAATTGCTTTGTATAGATTAAGCAGAATTGGTTTATCGGCTCCCCAATTAGTATGGGAAGTTATTTTCAGTATGATTAGCCGTTGATTGCATTCATCTTTTAGGTATTTGAGGTGTGGAGCCCAAGACAGTCTATTGTCGAAATTTATACCTAAGATTTTGATGTTATCCCCGTAGTTAATAATGGTGTCGTTTAAAAGTAAAGATGGGCTATTCACTGGCTTATGGAAACGATGGAAGTGTATACATTTCGTTTTCGATGGGGAAACTTTAAATCCTGATCGTTCGGACCATCTCTTTAATTCATTAATTTTATTCTGAAGGAGAACGCGAATTGATGTTTGATTTTTACCTTCGACATAAACGGGCATATCATCTGCAAAATGAGTTGCTTTAGTTTAATAAAGTTTGTTACGTCATTCATAGCTATCAGGAAGAGAGTAACGCTGAGAACTGATCCTTTGAAAATCACCATTTTTTTGCACAAATGAGGAAGATTTGATTCCATTTGTTTTTACTCGAAAAGATGGTTGCTGTAGGAAGTTCATTATCGGATCTGGATTATTCTGTTTCCTTATCATATCGTAGGCTTTCTCAAGGTCAAAACAAATAGCTATAAGGTGTTGTTTGTTGGCACAGGCTTGGTTGATCTCACTTTCTAGAGTAACTGTACAGCCGTTTGTTGATCGGTGCTTGCGAAAGCTGATTTGAATTGAAAAGCTTGTTGGATTCGAGGTACCACATTAATCTTTTGTTAATAATTTTTTCTAACACTTTACACATCGTACATGTAAGAGCAATAGGACGATAATTTAATTGATTCCTCATATCCTTTCCAGGTTTGGCTATCGATATTTTGAGCGCTTGAAGCCATTTTTTAGGAAAAATCTGTTTAGTCCAAATTTGATTATAAATACCGAGTAGATGTGTTTTTCCATTGGCTGATAGATGTTGTAGAAATAGAAAGGGTATGTTGTCAGGTCCTGGACTAGAGTTTTTACAATTTTTGGGGGCAAGACTAAGCTCTACATTACTGATGATGTTGTTGAAAGGGTTGTCAGTATATTTGTTTCTTATGGGTTTTTCTCTTCATCTTCCTTGTGTTTTTGGAATTCTTCGTGGAGATTATCGCTGCTTGAATTTTTTTGAAACGTAGTCCCTAGTAAGTTAGTAATTTCTAATGGTATTCATATTGTGCTGTTCGCATTTAATAATGTTGTTATCTGAGGTTTGTATGTTGTACCATTTATTCTCCTTATTTTGTCCCATATCTGCGTCATAGGTGTCTAGCGAGACATAGAAGATACATAGTCGCTCCACGATTTTCTTTTGTTTTTTTTGACTGTCACTCTGGCTTTTGCTCTTAGCTTTTTAAACATCATTAAGTTTTCTTGTATTTTATGTTTTCTGTATTTGTAAAATGCTTTTTTGCTATTCCGCACTGCTTTCTTACATTTTTCGTTCCACCAAGGTACTTGGCGGCTGCGTGTATTTGTTTTCGTCATTCCAATAGCAATTTAGGTACTAGGGTATTGTATCTTCTTCTTAGAGTGCTTTATCTCTTACGAGACGTAGCGATCTTCTCTCCTATGCCTGTGTTGCGCGTTTTTAGAGTGTCACAGACATAGAGGACCTACAGTTTAACGTGGGCTCCGAACCACGGGAAGTGTAAACACTTCTATCCAGAGAAGATTTACTAGGCAGAATACCTCGCTGGTTTGCCATTGCCTAGCGAGGGAGAACGGCCGTTAAAAATCCGATGTTCCGGTGCCGGGAATTGAACCCAGGACCTTCAGCGTAGAAGTCTGACGCGCTAACTTCTAGCCCACGGCCGCCTCTATTGTATATGATGCCTTAATTCAAATGGAATGCTTTATCCGAATTCTCTAAGTTAATTTTAAGATATTTTAATAAACTCAACGTTAATGTATGGTTATTCAACATCTGGAATTTTTGTTAACATAAGCTTTAGACTAACTGAAAGCCCAATATGAAATTTAAAAATAGCTAACACTGAAACAACTAAAATAATTTAGTAGATTTTGAAAAAAATATCTATTGAACAGGAAAACGTTTCCAGTTTGCTTATTGATGCTACTAGTTTCTAAGACTTATCCTATGTTTGATCATTTCTGCTGATTGAAGAGAAGCCGCTTAAGTTTACATATGCGTAAGATATGCACAGGTAACACCACTACGTTGTGCTAAATAACAGTCTTTTACTTTCAAGATTTATAGAGACATGTTATAAAACCATAAAGATTTGATGTGGGCTAACTGGAGACTGTGTTTTTGCTGACAGTGCAACACTATTTTGATTAATTCGTAGCTTGTGAATATTTTAATCTGATGGAAGATTGCAGTATCCGTAAATGCAATTTACTTTCAGAAAAATAAATTGTATTACTTATTTTACCTACCTATTATTTCTTCTTGGCCTTCATGACCCTAGTTGGGTCTTGGCCATATCAACAACCGCTCTCCACTTAGTTCTGTCCTGTGCTACTGCCCTCCAATTACTAATTCTAAATTTTCTAAGATCTTCTCGTATGTTTCCTTCCATTACTTTCTTCTCACTCTTATCCTCCGCCATCCTTGCCACATGTTCTGCCCATCTAATCCTTCCTGCCTTGTAGATTGCCAATATGTATGTTGGTCCCAGTGTTTCATCTGTTTCGCTGTTGTTTCTTCTTCTCCATGCATCTCCTTCTCTTATGGGACCCGTAATAGATCTTATAATTTTTCTTTCGAATATCCTTAGCATATTTTCTTGTTTTGCGTTAGTGACCAGGTCTCACTTCCATATAACACTACCAGGCGAATTATTGATTTATAAATTTTCACCTTCGTTTCTCTCGATAGCAGGTTGAATGGTATTAGGTGTTTCAGTGCATACGCGCTTTTGGTACCCTGTAATATCCTAAGATTTATTTCGTCTTCTATTTCGATATTCGTGTTTATTACTGAGCCTAAATATTTGAAATACTGTACCGCTTCGGAATTATACTCATCTATCGTTACGTTTTGGCCTACTCTTGCCCTTCTTTGTCTTTTCACTGTAAGGTATTTTGATTTTTCTTCGTTTATTCCAAACTCTATTCTTTCTGCTTCTCGTACCATTTCTACGAAAATTTCGTTAACTGCCAGTGTTCCTCTCCCTATTAAGTCTACATCGTCTGTAAATGCTAGTATCTGTTTACTTGTGTTCAATATTGTGCCTTTCAAGTTGACTGTTAGGCTTCTTATTACTTTTTCTAGTACGAGGTGACACAATGTTGTCGATAAGCAGTCTCCCTGTCGTAGCCCGGTTTTTATCTCAAAGGCTTCCGATGTGTTGTTTTGGATTAGCACTTTGTTTCTTCAGCCTTCCATTGTTATTTCCACCATAAGTCTTATTAATTTTTGGGATTCCAAATTCTTCTACAAAGAGTTGGTGTATGTCCACATTGAATCCCCAAGCTTTCTCAAGTACTTGTCTTATTATGAAGATCTGGTCTGTGGTTGATCTACTTTTCCTAAAACCACTCTGATACTCTCCCAGAACTTCTTCCGCATAAACTTTTAGTCTTTTGTTAATAATTTTGGCTTATATTTTATACATTACATTCGAAAGGCAAATTCTTCTATAATTACTGCAGTTTGTTCTTTCTCCTATTTTGTGTAGTGGGGTGATCAGTCCGGTCCTCCAGCTATTCGGTAAGGTTTCTTGTTCTCAAACTCTTTCATTATTATATGTATTTTGTCCAGAAGTATTCTCCTCCCGTTTTGATCATCTCTGCTGTCACATTATTAAAATTCATCAGAAGCCAATAATGAACACACAAACGAGGGAAATAACTAACGAGTATCATACTCAAATACAAAATTAAGTAAAGTAATTTAAAGAGTTTAACTTAAAAAATATTTTTCTTTTAAATATTGTTACGCTTAATAAAACTAAACACTAAATTAGAAATACCAGAATATTTACATGGATATGACTAAGTACAGTGGTATTGCTATATCCTATTCACAGGGACCGTGGGTACTTTTACTGGGAAGGCCCTTCATGAACCCCCAGCGCGTCCACTATTTGTTACGCTTAATTGGGACTGTAGTATTTGCTTAAGACGTAACTGGACAAGAAACTCTTATGTCCTTGTCGCCGGGATAATCAGAGACCATTATGTAAAATAACTTTTTTTTCTCATTCATTTATACTACCGTCCCCCCCCCCCCCTTGAAACCGCTTTGGCATTACTTCAGGGTGGTGCGGGCGTTCCTTACATACTAAACATTCATGCAACATGCACCCTAAACTTAACTAAGCGAAATGCAATCACCCCAGTTGAGATTCGATACCTCGACGGATCGGACCGAATTTCGCGTGACCTCGAGTGGCAGTGCGTATCCGCACTACTCCACCGAAGAGACATCGCTTGAGTTTCTAATTTGCGAATGGAGTTTGAAACGAAGCTATAGTTTGATTTAATAAAACAAAGACGCTAAAAATCTGTCGATTTCACTAATTTTTTAAAATTATCCAAAGCGGCGCTGGAATCAGTTATTTGAAGAATTACATCTATCGGCGTTAAACATTGCTGCTTCTAACCATGTAGCCCATCTTGTAATTATCGGTTTAGGAGGCAATGGATCATTTGGAAGTCGCTCCTTATAAAACTGGACTCTCAAGGGGGCTTTTAAAAATATTTTTTACGTTACTAATTAAATCGTTAACAAGGGGAAATTGATTCCTAATACTTTCGGCTACACGATTTAAACCGTGAGCAAAGCAAGTTACATGAATTACGTTGTAGTAAAAAAAATTTTAATTTTGCGCTGCTCTTGTCATGTAAAGGGCAGCGTCGGAGAGCATGCATAAATTTTTTTACCAAGGTACACTTTCAGGTAAAAAAATTTGACAAACCTTCCTGCACAAATCGGGCAATTGTTAAATTATTTTTTTTTTTTGAAGTTGTTTGGAAGCTATTAAATAATATTTGCTTAAAATGTCTTCATGAAGAATTCCTAGTAATAAATGGGCAATGTAACGGCCACATTTGTCCGTACTTTCAGCTACGATTATATAAGCAAACTTACTACCCACTAATTGTCTAATTTCCGACATTGTTTCATTGTAACAGGAATTTACATAATTTTTTAGTAGGGTGCTTTCGTCGGGTAGGTACATTTTGTTTACAAAATTTTTGTAAGAACGATTTTAAATTAACATTATTTAATTTCGATAACGGTATATTAGACGAAATTAATCCCTTACATAACTCCTTATTAAATTCTTCTTGCTCCGATTTTTTGGAACTCGTCCCTGAACATTGTGTTATGGTTTGCTGACATTAATTGTTTAGCTTCCATTTTTGACATTTGCAATATGTGAAGGAGTTTTAGTGTGTTGATCTACCAAGGATTTTCTCTCAGAAGACACCTACAACGGCAAATAATTAAATATTACTCGTTAAAAACAAAAACACACTCTACCTTCCCTGTCATGACTTTGTTTTATTTATGGACACAATAATATGAAAAATAATTTTAATTTATATAAGAAAAGTTATTTACCAGTTTGCTGCAAGCTCGAGAAAATATTTTGTGGCCATCCATTACTAGTTCTGGATATGGTTTAATCCATGAAGCAATCTTGTTCAATTTACTCATTGTAGGTATATAATATGTATAATATTCGCAAGAGATCAACACTATCGGAGTATCGGACACCTTATAACGACGAGGGAAGATTCTATTATAGGGTAACTCAATGAGAGAAAATAATTTGCAAACTACAAACAAAATGTAGGTATGTATCCCACTCAATATCCACCCTCTATTGAGAAATAAGAAAAAAGTAATAAAATGGATTATGTCGGTACTTCAAACTGTCGGGAATTCTAGGCACAGGCCACTAGCTGTCCAGCTGTGAATTGTCGGTGATCTGTGTGCACTAGTCGGAATTTCATAATCTTGTTTTGACCACTTGACGAAAATTTACAAACGAATATTGCAAAAGGCCAAAATATGCAAGTTTATGCAACTTTCGCAAAAATATGCAGCGAATGCTCAATATGCAATATATGCAGTCACTGATTAGCGTTAATTAACTCTTATCACTGTAATTCGTCCACATAATTGACTATAGTCAAAGATATGCAGCAATTAAAATATATGCGCTTTGCATATAATCCGCTCTTTACTAATAATTGTAGTATAGTATGTAGTATACAGCTCTGGCTGGCAGTATGCATGTTTTTTAATGTAAGGAATGCCCTTTCATTCGTACGTAATATTCATCTATATTTTTATGGCCTAAACTAACAATAAACATTAACTTTCAATGTACATAGAACGAGCGAACTCAAGTAAAGTTGAAGAATTTAAAATACACCAACTTCGTCTAGGACACCAATAAATAATTGGGATAAATAACATTTTTAATAGGTAACAACTACCGCCGAAGATTGTTTTTTTAAAGTTTATATTGCTGACAGTGTCCCTTGAACAATATTTTTAATTGGTTTGCAATGCTTTCTAACTATTTTTTTTTTTGCAAATTCGGTATCTTGGTCGTAGCCTTTGAAGCTCTTCTGGTAAACCAACACCTCAGTTTCTCAGAATATTGTAATTCTGAAGCAGAAAAGTTCAATTTGTTGGTACAGTTACAACGTTGTGGACGTAGACATTTTATATCAGCAAATTGCATTGAATATGCATTATATTACGAGAGGAACTCAGATAATTATCTACCTAGCCACGAAAACAATAGCTGAGTGCTTTATGCTATTAATGCTATAATTGCACACGTTTCTGACAGTTGTATATGCAATTTTGTTCAGATCTGCACCCCCATTTTAATAATATTGTGTTCAGTTGAATTAAAAATGATGATGTTATAACTTGAAAACCGAAGCATAATAAACATATTTTTGATTAAAGAAGGTAATAGGCCAAAAGCTATCTATAACAGGATGACCGCGGTCTACGAAGATGAAGCTCCGTCTTATTACAAGTTTAAATTTTGATGTAAATAATTTCAACGGGAATCCATTGAAGATGACTCAAGATCAGGCACTCTTTCAGAAGCGACTAATGAAGAAATGTGCGAGAAAGTCAAGACTATGCTGCTGGAGAATCGATATTTGAAAGTTTCAACTATATCTTCAGAATTAGGAATTTCTGAGGGAAGCGTCATTACCATTTTACACGATACATTTTGTCAGGGCAGTGGATTCCATGGCTCCTGAGTTCCGAGCAAAAATTACACCGCCAAAACTTTTGCGACCACAATTTGTCCATTTTAGAGAAGGATTCAGAGTTTCTATCACGAATGGTGACTGATGATGAAACTTGGGTTTATTACTGGGATTCTGCAACGAAACAAGAATCCTTGCAATGGGCCCATAAAGGTTCTCCACCTCCCAAAAAATGCCGAACCCAACCATCTGCTGGGAAGTTAATGATCACATTTTCCTGGAACATGGAAGTAATATTGTTCATCGAATATATGACAAGAGGCACTTACTGGAGAGACTTATGCCAATACGCTAAAAAAGTTAAGACACGCAATTTGTGAAAAATGTCAATATTTGGGTCAGAAAAGCATCTTGTTTGCCATAAAAATTCACGAGTTAACAAGGCTCGAAAGATCGTTCCTGTTTTAGAAAAATGTAAGTTTCAGGAGATTGACTTTATGGTACCATCTGATTTTTATCTGTTTAGAACACTGACTAAATATTTAAGAGGACGAAGATTTTACTCAGATATCGAACTGAAACAGGCCGTCGGCGACTACTTTGCAAGTCAGCAAAAGGAATTTTTTTCTGAAGGTATAAACCAACTTCCAAACAGACGGCGTAAGTGCGTTGATATGGTGGGTGTTAAGTTTTTTTTTTTTTTTGTTTATTTCTTCTACAATTCACAATCTATCTAGGGACAATAAGCGAATGGTATTACAATTAATGATTAACAAGCGTGTGGTTAGTATCTTACATTAAAGATCTAATTAAGAACAATAAGCTTATGATTATTAGTGTATATACTCATGCAGCTTAATTTTTATCGATTACCTATATCTAAAGGATCACAACGTTCAAGGCGATGTATTCTTTGACTATTGTCTAAGAGGTTAACAGCTAGTGGGTTTGGATGAATTTGTAGGCGGGATAGATATTTGGCACTCGAACACTTAGCTTCTTGTAACACACGCGGAACACTTAATTCGTTGTGTAGAGTTTCATTGGTCTCGAACCATGGTGCTTGTGTAATAGTTCTGAGTGTCTTCGATTGGAAGCGCTGCAAAATTTCAATGTTTGACGTACTCGCGGAACCCCACAGCTGGATTCCGTACGTCCACACTGGTTTAAGTATCACTTTGTACACTAATAGTTTATTGGTTAGAGTCAATTGTGAATTTCTCCCTAGTAGCCAGTAGAGTTTGGAGTACTTAAGTCCTAGCTGCTTACGTTTGGTGAAGATGTGATGTCTCCAGTTTAATCGGCGGTCGAGATGCATACCTAGGTATTTGGCTGTATCAGCTTGGGGTAGCGGTTGTCCATTTAGAGTAACATTCGGGCATGTCTGTCTTCGTAGAGTAAAAGTTACTTGCTGTGATTTGGTTTCGTTTGCTTTAATACGCCATTTTGTTAACCATATTTGTATGTTATTCAGAGCAGTTTGTAGTTTCGCTGTTGCGGATACTGGTTCCCTGCTTGTAGCTAGGATGGCAGTATCATCTGCAAATGTCGTCATGATGGTGTTTACGGTTTCTGGGATGTCAGCGGTGTATATTAGGTACAGCGTTGGCCCGAGGACGCTACCCTGAGGTACCCCTGATTGTATGCAATGTAGGTCTGTTATCTGTTGTTGATATTTAACCATAAAATACCTATTACTTAGGTATGATTGCAATACTTGGTAAAATGGTGCAGGTAATTTGGACTTTAATTTATATAGCAGCCCTTGATGCCAGACCTTATCAAAGGCCTGGCTAACGTCCAAGAAAGTTGCCACGCAGTATTCTCCTCTTTCGAAAGAGTTGTTTATAGTTTCCACAACCCTGTGTATTTGTTCGACAGTGGAGTGTTGTGAGCGAAATCCGAACTGGTGTTAAGTTGAAAAATAAAATTATTAACGTTTAAGTGTTTTCTTGCTTCATGTCTAGGTAGGTACGTTTATGAGATCCCTTCGTAGTATTACCTTTACTAAACAATACAGTATTGTTTGCATAGATCTTTGTTTATATGACATTATATTTATTTCGTTTAACTAACGTGTGTTACAACTTTTAATAATTTCATGGTATAAAATAAATAAAATAATTAACATAGTGGAATGCGAATATGCAGAAAAATGCAACTTTTAATTGCTTCATTCCTAGTTTCTTTGGTTTGGTAAATGGGGTATGCATGCAGAACAAACTGTATTATATTAATTTTGAGTGTAAAAGGTAGCTTTATGGATGTGCTAGTATTTCAAGGAACAAAATTCGGCAGTAAATATTACGACAACTTAGGTGAGTAATTGAATAAAAATAAAAATACTTGATCAATAAATAATAAAAACAAACGCCAAGTGCTGGAAATAATGTAAAGCAATGCGTAGTCTGGGATTACTGAATACGAATCCATAAAATTCAATTACTTACCTTACTGCTGCTTCGCGAAATTCCAGATCAGTGGCTTACAGGATATTGAAACTATACAAGCTGACTCCACGTGAAATCTAGAAGTTATGATGAACATAATCTTACTTAATACTACTTAGATTTAATTCTACCTATAGCCGACAACTTCATGTTGGATGGAGCGATTTCTGTTTAAGTAATGATTGTGTGAGGCAGGTCTTCTGATGGTGCGAACAATGCTAGTCGAAAACAAGCTCCTGAGCAGGGGGACGGCTATCAAAGATAGCGAGTCAATCTGCCGGTTAATTAAATCAAACAATAGTTTCCCTAGTACAGTCGTATATTAACTCACGAAAAGAAACAATACAAAAACAATAAATAACACGTTATAAACGAACATAAGGTAGATAATTTAAGAGGGCTGGCAATTACTCGAGAAGTTCTTACTAAAAGAAGCTTCTACAAGGGCGGTTTTCACTTCCTTTTGGCTGGTTTTGGCCGCTATTTACGTAGCCTCAGGTTTATAGTGATAGGGAGATGCGGTTGGTGGCGGTGCGGTTTAAGCGAAGGTGCTTAAGTAATGGTCGCGTTAGCGTGGTGCGCGTCGTGGGTTACGGGTTATGCAACTTGGGTGACTTACGTATCCGTGTCTTAATAGGCACGCGTTACATGATGCATATTATCTTTACGTCGTAATTGTACCTAACATGCCTTTGGATGGTGTATTGCGCTTATTGAATGGTCGTTCGCAACTTTCCACTTCTTCATCCCAACATATTTTCTTCCAACTTCGGTATAGCTAGTAAAGCTTGTGTTGTATGATATTTGTATGATGTATTCTAATTAGGATCTACCTCTTGTGATATTAACTTCTATGTTAAATTATCTTCAATTTGATATATAATCTAGTATATCATTTTCATGAGAAGCTTTCAAGTATGAGCGAGTAGGATGGTTTTACAATGGTCTGCTTATTCTACTGAGGCGTGTTTATTCGATATAAGTCTTATTTTTGTCATCGTACGCCATCTAATATACATATTACATATTTACTAGTAGGTAGACTATATAGCATTGGCATTTTATGTTCGTTTCATGAATTAAGTCTGAATGCTATCTGCACTAGTTTTAAATTTTTAATAGCTTATAGCTTAAATTCGTTTTTTAACAGTCAGGTTTTGAATGTAATAAACCGAATCTATCCAGGCGCCAGAACATTTTGGCAATCCTCGGTGTATTCGATACTGAGTCCTGATCTTCATTTGCCATTGGGGATACAATTAATGGCACTCCTCGTATTAGGATCGCACTAGAGGAGTAAGATTCTGCATGCATACACCTTGCACCAGGCAGGTTAAGCACGGTTACGCACCAACACGGTAACCCACAGAGTCACATCCTATTCTGCATAGCACAAACTAGTTCAGCCTTGCTTCACACTACTTGGACATTGCGTAAGCGACACAAACAAGGATGATAATGATAAAATTCCACTCTAAATATACTATTTTCCGTTAGCGATACAACTCGCAAATCGTCTTCTATTAGTTTGTTACTTATCTAATTTGTCCCATCTACTTTTTCTGAATACTCTTTTCATATGCCGTTGATTGCTCTTTCTCGAACTAAGATAGTTCCATTGGTACTGTTTATTATGCGTGTTTTTGCTGTTGGATAATTATCTTCACCTTTGTTTAAGTTTTCTCCTGATTGACTCACAATATGTTTGAATCTTTAACAAATGTGGCTTTTGTGTTCATTCTGTTTGTTAAGTGTCTATATTTCTCTAGGATACTATGTAGTGTTATCATTTTTATATTTTCTTCGTTAGCCCACGATTTGCAGCCTACTAATGTGCTTCATTAGTTTGCTTATTTTTCTGCTGTTCTTTTTGTTATCATTGATTGATTTATCTTCTCCTTCTTCTTAAATTAAGTTTTGGAATTTCTTTGTTACGATACTACGAAAGTTTATTCTTGCTCTGTCCACCTTTTCCTCGGCTGCCAGATTTTCTTTTCCCTCTAGGCTTATATTTATATAATTCGTGGCAGACTATCTACGGACATTCTATTGAGGTGATGTTTCGACTTATCTTTATAACCCGTTGTTGCAGTCATCAACATATTTCTTTTTTAAGTTCAGAAGAATCCTCTAAAATATTCCTAGTTGTCTGATCTCTGATCATCTCTTAGGGTATATCCAGGTACTGATATAGAGAATGTCATTTCCGATGTTTGAATTTTATGGTTTTCCTTTTTTGTTACCATCCATATTTTACTGCCTTAACGCTTTATAGGATACTGGTCGATATTTCAACTAAGTCAACAAAAAGCTGTTATGAAACAGATAGCGGTCTTATATTCAACCAGATGATCCTTGTCATATTGTAGAAGCGTGCACTGGTCCCAAAACTTAATACTTTCTAAAATAATTATAGATTACAAATAACTAATAATTCTAAATAATATTATTTATAATCGATTGAATAAAACAAGAGAAGTTAAAATCGCCAAAGTAAAAAATTTGTATATTAAAACATCAGGCACATTAATATCACATTACGTTACGTTTCGCCATAAGGTTACTTGGCTTCTTCAGACTACATCTATGTATAAAAAGAAAAACAAAGTAGAAATTAGATCAACGAACAAAATCATGTGTCTTTATAAAAACTTACCAAACATTTAGGTTAAAGTAAAACAAACGTAAATAAATTAACAATTGATACACAATGCATACTTTCACAATTAGTTTACTAGGTAAATTAAACAGAGTTTTACAGGCAGGACATTAAAAGTTTGTTTGTCACGTTTCATTTTTAATTTCAATTGTCACAAAATGGACGGCGGAAGAAGTAAAGTAAGGTAATCTCAAAAGTAAGGGGGCAAGCGCAATTCGTAATGACAAGCACGGCGCAATCATAACTAAAGACCGGGAAAATTTAAACTTGATATTATTTTAAATTTTATAGGATATAGTGTGTGAAGGATAGATAGGAAATATTTTTAATTAGAAGTTAAATGAAAACATTAAAAAGTGAAAACTATTTAAATAAGTTGTGATAAATTGTGCTTAAATTTTCAATATCAGTTCGATTTTTTTAAAGTCTTTTTTTTAAAGTCGTTTCTTTATGGAGTATTATTGGTGATTTAAAGTCAAAATTGTGAAAAAGTTGGTTACAATGATCAGTTAAAGCAGTGTGATTATTATGTGGTGACGAAAAGGAATTTTTTATAAATACAAAAAATACAAAAAAGCCCTACCGCAATCAATTATCGAACTGATATTGAAAATTTAAGCACAATTTATCACAACTTATTTAAATAGTTTTCACTTTTTAATGTTTTCATTTAACTTCTAATTAAAAATATTTCCTATCTATCCTTCACACACTATATCCTATAAAATTTAAAATAATATCAAGTTTAAATTTTCCCGGTCTTTAGTTATGATTGCGCCGTGCTTGTCATTACGAATTGCGCTTGCCCCCTTACTTTTGAGATTACCTTATTTTATTTCTTCCGCCGTCCATTTTGTGACAATTGAAATTAAAAATGAAACGTGACAAACAAACTTTTAATGTCCTGCCTGTAAAACTCTGTTTAATTTACCGAGTAAACTAATTGTGAAACTATGCATTGTGTATCAAATGTTAATTTATTTACGTTTGTTTTACTTTAACCTAAATGTTTGGTAAGTTTTATAACGACACATGATTTTGTTCGTTGATCTAATTTCTACCTCGTTTTTCTTTTTATACATAGATGTAGTCTGAAGAAGCCAAGTAACGTTATGGCGAAACGTAACGTAATGTGATATTAATGTGCCTGATGTTTTAATATTCAAATTACAATGATTCATTGATTTATTTTTTGAATTCTGGTTTTCACTTTTACCATA
>JABXWE010042618.1:0-12201 GCA_014611495.1 Limonius californicus | reverse complement strand
TTCGTTTTTCAAACTTGGACTCGTGCGTTACTTACCTTGTGAAACGATTTTACGAATACGAAGATACTCAGTCCAAAGTTTTTCTGCGATGAACTTAAAAAAAGCAACAACTGTTGGACATTCGTTCGGAAGTTTGGAATCAGCTGGGCGCAGGTGTACCATCCTAATATCTGCTGGTGAATTTACCAACACCAGAAGAAAATATGCAAGTGCTTCTATGTGAAAAGGTGGGTCCGTTTGAAAGTGCTTTGCCGGATTGGACCTTACTATTAATTTAATGTGATTTTCACATTTCATTGTTAAAGTTGTTTAACGTTTGATAAGAAAAGATTTAGATAATTTGACAACATTTAATTCATTCCTTTGTTGCATCCATATTTTATTAGTTTATGTTAATTACCTTGTATCCTTAGCTTTGATCAATTAACCAGCACAGAATTTAAAGGTTGTACAACAGTAACCAAAATTTTATCTTATAAGCCCTGAGATAAGAGTTCTTTTAAAGTTTATGTTTGAAGTGTGCCCTTTGTGTTGTTTCAACAACTTATGTAATAATAATGTAATAATTTTCTTTTGCGTATAAAAGGGAGATCATCTTTATCACGAGTACAAGTAAAACAGCAATTTTTTTAAACTTAATATTATCATCGTTTCAATGTGGGGGCGCATATGTAGGTCCCTTTACCGAATATAAGGATTCAAACATAATATACAGGGTGTAACTAAATTGCCTTAAAAGCTTCAGGTAAACTTTTTCTACAACTGGTATAGATCTCAAAATTGCAAACAGGAACTTCCTACCGCGCTTAGTTTCCTCATAAGAGCCAGTTAAAGAATCTGAAACTTGGCAACACTGTTGAAACGACTTAGAAAAAACTAAAATCAGTAGGCCAACAGTTGAAATGTTTAAAGTAAAAAATAGGATACAGTACTTTGTAAACAATAACGTATTTCACAGAACATGTTCAAAATTTCTGCCACCAACTTCACGGCATTAGACTGCCCATGTAACGATGGCTTGTTGGACACGCTGGAGCATTGCTTCATTAACGGTTGCTGGTGCTTCACGAATATGAAGTACTAGCTCTTCTTCATTTGCAGTTAGCGTCACATACACTGTGTTTTTCAAATGGGCCCCCTAGAAGAAATCCAGTGGTGTTAAATCTGGGCTTCTTGGAGGCCAGACCACTGTACTTCCGCGGCCGATCCATTTTATTGGATAAAATTCCCTAAGCCAGTTTCTCGTTGTAGCCGCATAATGGGATGGCGCCCCGTCTAACTGCATCCACATATAGCGGCGAACCAAAAAAGGGATATCTTCTAACAATGTTGGGAGTTCGTCGTTTAGAAAATTCAAGTAGTTGTTAGCATTCAATCGCTGAGGTAGTACACTACAAAAGGACCTACCAATGTGTTATCTACGATTCCTACCCATACATTGACCGAAAACCTAACTTAATAACTCCCTTCATGCATGGCGTGGGAGTTTTCACGGACCCAAATATGTTGATTGTGAAAGTTAAAACTACCGTTTCGTGTAAAAATGTCTGCATCTGTCCATTAAATATTATTTACAAATCTTGGGTTTCTTCTTAGTTGTTATAACAACCAGTTGCAGAAGGTAATGCGTTTTTTATAATCTTCCTCTAATAAATGTTGCACCCAAGCCATCATCCTTTATGATCTTGTGAACAGTAGTTTTTGATGCACCAATATCTCTAGAAACAGCATGCACACTAATACTTGGCTCTTCAGTTACCAGATCAAGAACCTCCTCTTCTAAGTTATTATCTCTAACAGTTCTTTGAACAGGAAGGATATTTCCAATTTCTCGAAATCTGTGATTTGCAGCTCGAATTACTACGTGGCTTGGATGTCTTCTATTAGGAAAACGCTGAGCGTAAACCCTAGCAGCCTCATTGCAGTTTCCCTCACATTCCGCAAGAATCCAAATCATATACATGTACCCGTTTATAGCATACGCCATAATGATGTCCAAGACACAAGTGAACTCAATAACACGAATTAAAAGACGAATTTAATGCAGAATTCGTAATGTCAATTCAAAATTGATTTACTTGTCAAAGCGCAAACAACAGATTTTCGAAAGTTTTATCATAGTACCCATGCACCTGCATTGTTATCAAATTGTACTTTTACCAAAAGTATGATTTTGAATAGTACCTCCAAACGAAGAACTAAATTGCTAATTCAATGTTAATTAGCGGTTTTTAATTAATTTAAGTTTCCCCATTGATCAAATACATGTTTTACTTAATATCTTATAACCAATTGGCTAAAATTCTGCACTAAAGGTATGAACTTTAACGCCATCGTACAAGAAAACTAAACTGCGGAGCAAATTTTTTTCTTGCAGCTTTATCTTAAGAATTCTTAAAGGAAAAAGTTTACCTGAAGCGTTTAAGGCAATTTAGGGACATATATTTAATTTTTCCCATAGGAGTTGCCCTTTATATTTTAATTTAACCCTTTTTGAATAAACAAGCAAATTGTCAAAACTTTATAGATGGCAAACTAACTAGTTCGAAATTTAATTTTGATCGATTTAGTCTACCCCAAACAACAGCACAAGTATAAAAATACGTTGCTTTTAAAGTTGCACATTTATAAGTTAACATTACAGTTTAAATAAAGAAACGCAAAAATTCAAACACGAAGATGAGAGTAACTTATCAGGGAAGTATGTTTTAATAAAGTAAAAGTATATAATAATATCTTGGACATAAAATGAAAAAATGTGACAGAAAAGAAAGCGAGGCGTTTCTCGTGGTGTACGTGCAACAACAATTTTTCAGTGTACGACCATTAGTTTCTATGCTAATTGTGCTAAATCACAAAACAGTGTATGGGACACTTTTTAGAAATCAGCAAGCATACTATAAGTATCAGCTGGTTGGAAATACTAATACTTGATCAAGTGTTCGTTAATGGTGAAAACGTGTAAATCCAATAAATATACGTCTCCAGAAAACCCGTAATTGATTAAAATTTTTAAGATCTATAAATCAGGTAAGCATGTAATCGTTTGTAAGAATTAACTAAATTCACATGCAAGTTATAATTTTAAATATTAATGAAATTCACTCATAATTAATGTTTTGTGAAGTTAGTTGCTCCACAATATCCATTACACGATTTTTTGGGGAACCCATAATAGTAATTTCTATAATATTAACAAAATTATCCATTTCTAAATTACAACAGGTGGATTTACTAGATCGTAATATATTCCAACAGAATGGGGTATGCAAGACTAGTGCCAGAATTTTTAAGCGAAACATTTCAAATACCACGGATTAGTAGAAGGAAACCTTTAAATTTCATTTTACCCACATGCACCACTAACCTTCTAAACTTCGTTTGTTGAGCATTGAGCTAGAACGTAAACAAACGCACGTGTTTGACCGAGCGCGCGCTGTGATTGGTCTACGCTAGATAACGCTAATGCCTCATTACTTAAGGAATAATTGACGCTCAAAACCTTTACTTTGCACTCGTAATTACCGGGTTAAGTTTGTGTGCTTTTTGAGCAGTGTTTATCGGTTTTCGGAGCGTTTGTACAGTGCCTGGTGCTTATTTTCCTAAAATCCATAAAACACCTTTACTTTAAAAAAACGGTTCTTTTCAGAACCACCAATTCTTCTAAAAAAGAATTCCGACGGCGCGAACGTTAATTTAGAAAGGCAAGGAGTATTACGTAAATACACATCCGGTAAATCAACGCACCTGTCAACCGTTTGTTTACATTCTAGCTCAATGCTCAACAAATGAACTTTAGTTTTATTTCATTGTGACATGTAAGAATTAAATCTTCTTTTTTTTTCTGTATATAGGCCAATTGCCTGTTAATTAATTACAATTAATAGATTTGTGAGCCCTCTTGGGAAGTAAGTCGGGTGAGAGGCTAGTCTAACCCGTCGAATAGAGAAGTTGTATAGCCCACCGTTTGACCGGCCACCGCAAAACCACGCTATGCAACCCTCAAATACAAAGTGATTCTCAATAAGCTAGGAAACATAAACACACTTTAAAACAAATTACACTATTGAACGAACTACACAAATAACATTCGAACATAGAATCGCAAAATTTGAAAATTGATGATAGGCAGATAAAACTGTATTAGTTTGAGTTATAAAAAAGTTTGAACTTCCCATGACATATATTACTTTTAATGTAATTTCTATATTTAAAAAATAAAATGCTATGGGCACCTATAATTTCCTACGTAAAAAATACAATTTACTGACCGTTTGTTGTCTTACTAGGAACCCCATTTTTTCTATATGCATATAGGGTGACTTTAATATCTAGTTATTCAAATATTTTAAACAGTGATTGTTCACATCACAAGAATACAATATACGCAAACTTGCCTTATAAAAATGTTTATAGTTTTTGAGAAACACAATGAAATTACCTTGTTTGAGAGCCGCTGAAATTGAGATGTGACCAGTTGAATTAGAAGATTTTAAACCGAGACTAAGAAGGTGCTAAAGTTTAAAAAGTACCTGCAATAGCAAACGTTCTGCCCTTTATGAATTAATGAATAAGCTCACCTGAAGACGAAAAGTTGAGCAACGAACGAAACATTTTATTTGTGATTGTGAAAAACTAAATCATAAAATAAATACAATTAAAGCCAAGTCGCTAAAGCGATGCGCATAATGCTGACCAGCGTTGCCAATACAAGCTTCCGCATGGCGTATCTAAGACTTCCAAGCTCCTGCATTTTGACGAATTTCCAATGCGGCGTTATTATATTAACTCGTCGCCGGAGTTCAGTACTATAAACAAGTTGCTTCATGTGACCCCATACAAAAAAAATCACAAGGACTTAAGTCAGGCGATCTTGAAGGCCACAAGACCTGTCCATTACTGCCTATCCAACGGTTTGGGAACATGTTATTCATCCAAGCCGTCACTTCTGCAGCGTGATGAGGCGGAGCGTCATCATGGAGATAAACTATGTTCTGCCGTTTATGTAGCGGAACTTCCTCTAGTAACTCTGATAGAACATTTTCCAAAAAATCGAGGTAACTATTACCATGTAACCGTCTGGGCAAAACGTAGGGACCAATAAGATGCTCTCCAACGGTTCCTATCCAGACATTGATGGAAAATGATTGCTGGAAGTGACATTCTCGAATTTCATTAGGATTTTCATCACTCCATTCGCGAGAAACCAGCCTCATCAGTAGCTAAGATATTGGCCACAAAATTTGGATTACCACCTGGATTATGTTGAAGCCATTCGCAAAAATGAACACGACGACGTACATCTCCTGGTCTCAGAGCCTAGACTTTTTGAATATAAAATGAATGTAATCCTTGTTCTTTTAGAGTTCGCCAGACTACAAACTGGGATACTCCTATCTGATTAGCAAGACGTCGTGTACTTATTTGTGGTTCGTTTTCCACTTCCTGCAAAATCTCGTCTTCGGCATTGAGGATTCGATTCTCACGTTATATCGCGTTTGTCCATTGCAAAGGATCCAAAATCTTTGAGATGTCGAACCATACTCACAAAGGTTCGCGTGTTGGGCAGTCGCCGTCGAGGGAAACGTTCACGGTACAAATCTCGAGCAAGTACAGCATTCCCACGGGCCTCTCCATAAATTAATACCATATCAGTCCTCTTAGCATTGGTAAAATCCATTTTACGGTAGTTTTGAAAACAAAGACGTCAACGTGACAGTAATAAAAAAAGCCTTCTTTGGTTTTGAACTACTTTCTTTCAAAAATGCCTGTGGCTGTCAAACTTTTTAGAACAATTTCAACCTGCTTTTGCTATCAATTTTTGTATAAGACGTTATTGGACAAATCGTATTATTTTATCGTCCTCTGTTACCAGTTAGAATATTTGCATGACTATTAAACTTACCCTGTATATTATAATGATCCTACTTTAAACACCGTTCCTCGGAGGCTGTAGGCTAAGCAAGCAGTGTTAAATTAGTAGTAAGGTATGAAATAAGATTGGAGCAATTCCTGTATTCACCACCAAAAACAGGGTTTTTTAGATGCCCTTTTAACACCCAATTAAACTATTCCTGTCTCTCACTCACGAACGGCTTCCTACCCTTTTAAACGCCTTGTAAACTACAATCGTAGTTGTACGATCAAACATCACCCAAATATTATCACTTATTCGACATATACTGGGCAGAATTCAGATATCTTTCATACTCTTGTAGTTTAACTTTAAGATAATTTTAAACTAACAGTGGCAAATTAAGAAACAGATCTGTAAAATAGGAACTATTCCTGTTTTTTTTTTTTATTCCGCCGGGGTAGTTCCTTAGCACGAAGCGCAGTGTTTGATGTACACCTTTAAGAAGGATGGCTGTTCCTTTAGGCACCTTTGTCAGTTCTAATACTAGTTGTACGATGAAACAATCTTACCCGTATCTCGTCAAACTGTGGATCCATTCCAAGTGCAAATTTATATATTATTCATCGAATAAATGCAATAACTTACTGAACACGAACTATTTTACACATAAAATAAGATTTTAACAGGTACTGAACAATCAGGATTTCTCCACTACCGACAGGGGTGGTTGAATGTTTGACTAAGAGAACGGGATTTCGGGTTTAAGTACCTAAGAGATCGAAGTCCACCAAACACCAACTGTAACACCTATCAAGATACACAATGATCAGGTCTTTTCAGCTACTTGTGGGAGGATGAGCCATTTAGACAAATAAGCAGCGTTCAGCAAATGAGACACAATTGAAGACTCGACAACAACCTAGGCACGAAACCACAATTTAGTTAACCCTCATCTAATCTATCTGATAACGAAAGTTACGAAACCGCTCAAACCCAGAGTCCACCACAGAGCTCATACATCTTCTCTTGTTGATAAGCATAACACCACTTAACAATCAACAAAACTCCACAGTCGTTTTATTTTTACTGCAGTAGCTCCATTACCTCTGTTCAGTCCTGCCCCTTTAGACTTCCCATATACGAGGTCGGACAAATATGAAACGGGATTGGCACTACTGCGGACGCTATAAGAAACTAACTGCTTCCAAATTGTAGCTCGAACTTTCGTCTACCCATAGCTAAACCGCATCCTGTCAGAACTTGCGTGGTAGGCTAAGCCTGCGAATGAACAAGTTAGTGCAGCTTTCACGTGTGACACAAGTCGAACATGGAGCAAAGAGCGAACATTAAGTTTTATTTCAAATTGGGGAAAACGGCCACGGACACATTCGAGATGTTGAAAACTGTATACGGCGATGAGGCTATGTCCCGTACTCGCGTTTTCGAGTGGTTTGCCAGATTTCGTGAAGATCGGCAGGACCTTTACGATGATCAGAAACCGGGTCGTCCGATCACAACGAGAAACCCCGTAACGATCGAAAAAGTCCGACAACTTGTGGCGGCTGAGTATTAGCCATGAAACCATTAGAACCATTTTGGAGAAGGATTTGAAGAAAAGGAAGGTCTGCGCCAAATTTGTCCCGCACAATTTGACCGCTGGCAATAAGTGCATCGAGTGGACACCTCCCGCGACTTCATTGCAACAGCCAACAGTGACCTAAATTTTCTGGATTCAATTGTTACTGGTGACGAGTCGTGGTGCTTCCAGTACGATCCAGAAAGCAAGAGAAAAAGCATGGAATGGCGATCGAAGACGTCCCAGGCCAAAGAAATTCCGTCTCCAAAAATCGAAAGTGAAGACCATGCTGATCACTTTCTTCAATAGTCAAGGCATCATTCACAAAGAATTTGTGCCACCGGGTGTCACCGTCACTAGCCTGTACTACAAGGGTGTCATGAGGCTTTTATAATGTTTTTATTCTCAACTGGCACACTTTACCTGGAGAGGCTTAGTTCGTAACACCGGATTAAGCCACTCAAGTAAACTTCAACTCGTTACTAGACCTAGCGCAGGGTCGTATTTAGAATTGCAAGACCTATTAACAGACCCAAAAATAAATAAAATTAAATTAAACTTATTATGGATGATTTAAAAAACGACCAAGACTTGTGGAAAAGTTGTATTCGGCATGTTTCCCGAGGTAATCCTTTTATAATATATCTGCATAATGATAGCAGCGATAGTGATAATGGTTTTGATTTTAGTGAAGAACAAGATTATTTTGAAAATATTTTTATGATGCTTTCTATTGAATTATGTATGTAAAATATCCTGTTATGTGAATGTCGTTTATATTTTATTATTAATTTTATAATTTATTAATTATTGTATTATAAATCGTAATGCTACTGAATAAAGTAAATAGTGGTGCATATTTGAATACTATTTTGTTCCATATGATCATATTAAGTAATATAAATTTAGCGGGCGCCCTGAGTCGACGAATTTTTTCCCTTTTTCTGAAACAAGAAGCTGGAAATTCCCCTTAATACGTGCAATGTTCGCTTCGAGCGGTACAGCACACAGATAATCAGTTAACAGTTCTTAACAATACAAATCCTTTTACCGGGAGTTAAGCCTCGCCAGGTAAAGTGTGCCAATTGAGAATAAAAACACTATACTAAAACGCATTCCACGTGTGCGACCGCATTTGGCAGCCTCCGGCAAGTGGCACCTTTTACACGACAATGCCCCTGTGCATTCTGCCTTGATTGTGAAGACGTTTTTGGCGACAAGAAATGTCCCAGTCTTAGAACATCCTCCCTATTCGCCGGATCTGTCTCCACCGGACTTCATACTGTCTCCTCAGCTGAAATTGACCCTTAAGGGAAGGCGCTTTGACGACGTGGAAGACATTCAACGGAATGTTACCGCCGAACTAAACGCACTTCCTCGCGACAAGTTTAATAGAAGTCGAGGGAGATTACTTCGAAGAACGCTAGAGGTATTTTCAGCTATGGCTACCTCACATGTTTTGCATTTGGTCAATTTCGTTATATATTTATCCGACCTCGTATGTTCAATCAATATCGTATTCAACATACTCTATGTTCATGTTTTCAGATATATTCTACGAAAATATATACTAAGTACAGCATTTATATCAATATATTACTGGCAAAGTTTACCTGGAAGCAAGAGTACTGCCAGCAAGGCCGTACTACAAGGTACCTTCACATATTTTACAATCACCCAAACCGCAATCTAATGTTATAGGTATTACCATTCTGGGGGGTTGCTTATTTTTCTAAAAATGACTTCACCCATATACCGTATACTTCTTAGTGGTGGGATTCAGCCGGTTCGCACCGATTCGGTAGAACCGCTTCATAAAAGTTTTGTAGTTCGGCGAACCGATTGTTAAAATGATACTTGTAATCGTATTTACTTGATTATTATTAAATCATTTCAAATGCTTGAATGCATTTATTATATAGAGTTAACTCTGTATAGTCAAACCTATTAGTCTAATAGGCCTACCTCTGAATGAATGGGATACCGTTCCCGTCGTGAAAAGGTGACTAAGAATTAATAACACAGTCGAAGCGAAGCAAATTGCAAAAGAGAACGCTAATCAAAAAGCAATATGGAAATATCTGAAATCGTCTTTTTATCGTTTCTTTTCGTAGGATATTTTACGATTTTTTTTATATTCTTGTAACTTTTTTTGTTACGTAATCCATTTCTGTAACTATTTATATGAAATAATAAACAATTTTTTCACTCAGTAGCTACTACCTCTTGCTATTCTCTATATTCTGACTTTCGACAGGATAATTTTCATATTAGATACAAACACCAAATGGCAAATATTATGCTATAAATATAAATATCCAGAAGAAAATGAAACACGTTAAACACTTACTAGACTACAACCACTTATTTATATCAAATAGCACGATAACCTATTTCTATTTATGTGAAAAGCATACATTGAATAAATTATTATCGTTTAAAACGTATAAACACTCAACGAATACACGTTTAATGATAGAGCAACTTGCATTTATAAATTGTCATTATTGCGTGGATATTTTGACAATGACATGTTGTCATATCAAAATGGAAAAAGTGAATAAAACCAATATCTAATGCTTTAATGTTAATAATAATATTGCATTCACTTATTGCTTAGAATTGAATTACTTGCAATTTTTAATAAGACCCTTAAAAACACCAATTACCTTCGGGTTTGTTCTTTCTTTTATTAGTTTTGTCCGCCTTTTAATTATAAGGGTCTCCGATATACATATTTTGAAATGCCTCTGTTATACCCTTAAACTTCGTCAATACTATATTTGCTTATACCTAAACCACTCTAGACAATTAATCTGATTCAAAACGCTTGGATAAACATTCAGTAATAAGTAAATAATACGTAACATATAGTTTTAAATTGAAAAAATACTTCAGAACATCACCCGATTAATCTACACTTGACTGATAAGCCAACGCTAACAGGTTCATGATCCAAATCTTATTCTACTGGCCGATTACGTAATAGTGACACCTAAGCTTGACAGTATGTTATTGCGAAACCTGTAGTGTGTACGAAAACAAAGGAAGAAAATGTATATCAGGTCAATTCTTCAAGATATTGACTGCTAACATTGGACTGCAGATGTAATGCGAATCCTAATTTTGTACCTACATACAGATAACAAAATAAACGTTTAAATTCCACTATTAGAGTATAACATTATCTATTATTATAACATATTATTGTTGCAACTACAGAATGTACAAAGTTAACTACTTATATATAATATGAAAAATTTAATAACATGTTCTTTTTTCCAGTTACTTTTAAAGATACAGAAGTAGTTTCAAATATATCGAATAATGAAACAAAACCTAAGAACTAACTTGGTTCATTAATATTATTTATTTTAGGTTTTAGCTCCTTGGTTCGATGTGAGGAAAATAAAATATCAAAACAGTCTCGAATTAAACTCTAAAAGTAAATTGTTTTTGTATGTGTGATACAACTTTAAAGTTTCGTTGAAATGATTGAAAAAACTTATATAGCGAAGTTTATATATAAGTGACACTGAAATACATCGTATTTCCCTAATGTAATATTAATAAAAGTTGACTCTTGTATACAGAAGTAGTTTAGCAATTTTTTTTAAATAGTACTTAATATAAAGCGAGGTATCCGTTAGTACTTGAGATACTTCAGTACGTTGCTTAAGATTTCAGAGTTGTCCTTGAGGACTTCATTGAGAGAGTTTGGAATATTGGATTTCTGGCGTTGTATTCTGTACTTGGAGCAGTTAAGGATAATATGGCTGAAGAGAGGGGGACATTGCATATATCACAGATGGGTGTGTCTTGTTGTTGTATTTGAGGGTGAGTGCTGTGTGTCCTATAATTAGTCATGTGATGATCACTTGTTCTCTTCTGTTTTCCCAATTGTGCCATTTGGAAACGTCGGTTTTGATGATACGCAGCTTCTTATTGTTGTTCTGTATCCATGATGTTTCTCACTTGTTCAGTATTCTGTTTTTGATTGTGAGCTTGTAGTCTGATGTTGGTATCTCAATCGTTGTTATTAGGAGGGATGTTGAATCTTTGGCAGCTTTATCAGTTTTCTCATTTCCTGAGATTCCGACATGGGACAGTAACCCACATAATAACTATCCGTTGGTTTGATTTGGATATCAATATGAGGAGTTTCTCTTGAATAAGTTCTATTAGAGGATGTTTTTGATTTTGAACACAGTAACAGTCTGTGCAGATGACAAATGAGCTGCTGCTGTTTCAGTAACATTTAGCGCTTCTAGGTACTAGCTACATTTGGCAGGTGAAATTTCCAACTATTATCTAGGATTACAACTGCAGAAGCGAGTGTTTAGTTCCTCTATTAAATTTTTTTAAGTTTTTCAGATTGTTGCTAACACATAGGTAACCATAAGTTTTACTAAAAATTAAGCTGTGGGTATTTCGTGTAAGATGGAGTTCTTTTTTAACAAAAAATACCAAACGTTGGTATGATGAAAAAAGACCTTCACAAAAGAAAAACTTTAATATTACAATTGTGATAAGAAATTAGAAAATGTAATTATTTGGAATGTCTGTTGATGTAACTTTAGTATTACATCTATTCACATAAAATACAGGAAAAGTAAATTACATGTTTGGAAATGCATTTGTAGTACCTAATTATGTATCATCCTTCTATGATTTTCAATAAACATTTTTTCATCTGCATGAAACAAATTTATAAAAAGTTAATGTTCGTACCTATCAGGTCTGAATCCACGAATTACTGAAGGATGGT
>JABXWE010042616.1:0-13230 GCA_014611495.1 Limonius californicus | reverse complement strand
AATTTAAAAAAAGCGCTTTCTACGTATTTTTAAGATTGTTAAGTTGTGTAACAAGAAATTAAAGTAGATTTTTCTGTCTACATCAAAATACATTCGTAGTTTCTAGAAAAAAATATTTTAAAAGCAGCGTTCTGTTTTTTTTTTGGTAGCATCTTTTTTCCCATTCATTCATACTATCCCCCCCCCCCGGATACACTTTCGCATTACTTCAGGGGGGCGCGGGTGTCCCTTACATACTATGCATTCATGCAACATGCACCATAAACTTAACTAAGTGAAACACATTCGATTCAGCCGGGGTTCGACCACGCGGCCGATAGGACCGCATTTCACTGTGACATCTACTTGCAGCGCGTATTCGCACTGCCCCATCGAGGTCCCAAAACCACCGTTCTGTGTTTTAGGATGTTTTAAATACGAAATTAACTAACGTATTTACGTAATCTAAGCCACCTGATAAAGAATTGCGAAAATAACGTTGCATACAAAATAGGTTTATTAATTGACCTAAAAGGTGTAAAAAAAACCTTTTAAAGTTGAAATTATTCTATTAATTTTTCCGTCGCAGCTCTTTACCGTCAGCCTGCAAGCCTTATAGGTAAAAAGGCCTTTATTAGTGTTTATTTTTATTATTCTATTTTTAAATTTAGTAGGAATTTTTTAACCCGCGGTGCTTCTAAATAGCCTTCAGTATACAAAAAATCTTATATTATTATTATGGACCATTAAGAGCAAGCACTTGACATTTACGACACCTCCAAAAAATGAGCCCCCTAAGCCCATATCATTTTCACTATTCGGGCTGCCATTATACTTCCCGGCGGAGTTTCTGCGAAAATTTTACGTAATTCTGTTATTCAGCGTCGAATTATTATACCCACACAACTCACAATTAAGTGTCATCCTGGGATCTAAATCTAAACTAACGTGGAGCCCAAAGTGAGCCATTTAAAGCCCACACTGGAAATTAAATTTTACGTCCCTGAGCATGTTTGAGGAACTGAAGACGCTTTCATAAACGAAATATTCATGAGCGCCAAATTAATTTCCACGAATGTCGCGCTGCAAGTTCGCAAATCAGAACCGAAATTATTAACGTCTGAATACTGACGGGTTATTGGAATATCGAAGAACGACCACAGCGATGCAATAGCTGGGTTTTCATTCGCTCACTCCAAACAGGATTACGTTAAATTAATAAAAATTGGCATTTAGACTAAAATCAATTAAATCCCCTAACTGCGCGGCGCTAATTAAAATGTGATTGATTAAATTGGAAGCTTGTTTAAATATTTGCGAGTTTTGATGCGTGGAATTTATATTCCGGGAAGGGTCTTTGGAAACGGCCTGGAAAATTCAAGGAGCCTCAGACTAGCTCTTGATGTTGCGCTTTCAGAGCGAACCAATTGACCCACTTCGTTGTTTAGATAGGTATTCCAGAATGCAAGTACTGGGTGCATCATTACATGAGAATTCAAGAACGACGCTGAAGTAAACAGCACTCCAGTTTAATAAGGGCACTGAAGTTGGCTTTGCATTTAAACCAACTAGTTGACCTAAGCGCGAATGTATGTGGCTGCCATGCTCAATTTAATTCTATAACCTAGAAAAGTTTCTTTCGATTCCGCGCAATTTAATTGAGTTATCACAAATGCAAGAGTCGACCGAAAAGTCGATATCAGAAGAAATTCTTTTCAATTATATCCAAGCCACAGAATTCAAAATCACCTTGTAGGTATTTTGGTAACTGAAATCCTTTCTAGGGATTACGAAAATGGGGGCCCATTTTGCACATTCACTGAGTTTGGATGATGTATTCAGAAGACACTCGAATTGACAAGAAAGATTATATAACAATCATTACGTTTAAAAACGCTTTCAGATTACATTCTGTGGGATTAAAATCGCTGATTATCGTTTTCAGTGATGATCAAAAAATATCTTCATTATTTAACTTAGAGTTCAGGAACATTTAAGTTGTGACATGAGTAATTTCAACCCGATTCCGTTGAATTCATAAGAATCAGCAGAGAACTGGACACCAAAAGCGATGTCTCCAATAACATTAACAGATTAGATCGAATTGCTTTAGAGTATGATATTAGTAATTTCAGAGTGTTTCTAGCTCTATAATAATAAACTGAGAAGTCACTACAGTCGCACCCAAAAATACACAAATACGATGGTTTGGGTGCATCGATTATTATTAATATATATTTTAAAACTACAGCTTCCACAGCATATTTATGAGACAATATGAGAAATTCCAGATTGGTTCAGGGTCCATAAAAGTCGATATGTTGGTTAACACTAATAGCATTGCTGATCAAATACATATACACAGATTTGACAGTTTGGGTGTACCTACAATGAAGATAGATGATGGATGACTGTCCCAGAATTTACCTGTATGACCCAGGAAAAACACGAAAACCTGAGTTAGGACAGACGACCCGGGGGTTCGAACCCAAGACCTCCCGAATTAATGCTCTACTGCTGAGTTACCTTCCTCGGTACACACAGGTGTGATAGTTTGGGTGCATTAAGGAATGTTTACAAATGAAGCCTTTTTAAAATTAAGGTATCCAGAGTATATTTACGTTATACAAGTAATTCAAGATTGATTCAGGGTCCACAAATATCGATAGGAAGGTCATACTAATAGCATTGTTTCCAAAACATGTACACACAGATTTGATAATTCGGGTACATTATGAAGATTTTTAGAAATGTAGGCTTTTTCTAAATTTAAGAAATCCATAGTATATTTACAATGTTATACAAGTAATTCAAGATTGATTCAGGGTCTACAATAATCTACAGGAAGGTCGGCACTAATGGCATGGCTTCTAAAATATATATACACAAATTTGATAGTTTGGGTGCAGTATGAAGATGTGTCGAGTATTTCGATTTTTCCAAAATTTAAGAAACCCAGAGTATATTTATAATGTAAATCGAGTAATTCTAGACTGACCTAGAGCGAATATCGATAGGAAATTCGACACTAACAGCACTGCTTTCAAATTACATACACACAGATATTTTGGGTGCATTATGAAGATATTTAGAAATGTAGGTTATTTCTAAATTTAAGAGATCCATAGTATATTTACAATGTTATACAAGTCATTCAAGATTGATTCAGGGTCCACAAATACCGTCAGAAAAGTGGACACTAATAGCACCCCTTCTAAAAGACATACACAGGTGTGATAGTTTGGGTGCATTAGGAAAATGTTTAGAAATGTACCTTTTTTTATAAATTTAAGGGACCCAGAGTATATTTACAATGTTATATGAGTAATTCCACATTTATCCAGGGTTCAAAAATATCCATAGGAAGGCCGATGGTAAAATAGCATTGCTTCCAAAACATATACATACAGATTTGATTGTTCGGGTATATTATAAAGATGATTCGAAAATTAGCATTTTTTCTAAATTTAAGTGTTTTAGAATACATTTACAATTTTATACGAGTAATTCCAGATTGATTCAGGGTCTACAATAATCTACAGGAAGATCGGCACTAATAGCATTGCTTCCAATATACGAGGATAGATTGGGTGCAGTACGAAGATGTTTCAAATATAAGTATTTTTTCAAAATTTAAGGAACCCAGAGTATATTTATAATGTAAATCGAGTAATTCTAGACTGTCCTAGAGCAAATATTGATAGGAAGTTCCACACTAACAGCATTGCTTTCAAATTACATACACACAGATATTTTGGGTGCATTATGAAGATACTTAGAAATGTAGCCTTTTTTTTTCTAAATTTAAGGGATCCAGAGTATATTTACAATGGTACACGAATGCTTCCAGATTGATTTAGCATCCACAAAAATCGTCGACCTTATAACACTCCTTCCAAAACACATACACAGGGGTATGACAATTTGGGTGCATTATGAAGATGCTTAGAAATGAAGCCTTTTTCTCTAAATTTAAGGGATCTGCAGCATATTTACAATGTTGTAAGAGTATTTCCAGAGTGATTTAGCGTGCACAAAAATCGATAGAAAGATCGACACTAATAACACTGCTTCCAAAACACATACACACAGATTTGGTAGTTCGGGTGCATTATGAAGATGCTTAGAAATGAAGCCTTTTTTTCTAAGCTTAAGGGATCCGCAGTATATTTACAATGTTATAAGAGTAATTCTAGATCGATTCCGGTGCCATTTCATGGCCATAATGTAATCATTCTGAGGATGAAAACAACATATGTCGTTCAAAATTTAAGGAATCAAGATTATATTTGCGATGCAATACGAGCATTTTCAGGTTTGGATGCGTTATTAAAGTGCTGCGATAGTTGTGCCTTTTCCTAAATGTACTGTATAAACAATGCACTTAGGGCATGCTGTTGAATTCTCATATGAATTCAGGTGACATAGATATGGATAAACACGTCGATATCAATAGGCAATGCGTCCAAAAACTCAGTTCTTATTGTTTGGATACATGAAGGGTCTTAAAAAAATGTGACTTTCTAAATGTTCTGATTTCGATTTCGGAGTTATAAGGCAAAATCTTTCAGAAACTTTATTGTTTGGGTACCTCATGAAGATGTCTTCGAAATTGTGCTGGAGTAGGTTTGGGATGCGAGATAAGTTACCGCCGATCTATTCAGGAGGCACAGAAATCGATAGCAAATTTAATACTAAAACGTGCCTCCCCAACGCCCTAGCAGTTCATCGTTTTGCAGCGTTATGTATTGCATTTTTATGAATTTTCGGGATTTGGAGTGCATTTAGGGAGGCAGACGAACAAGACGAAAGAGATGGAAACCGTGAAGCCTTAGTAAGTGTTACGAATGTAAATGGCTGGAGTTAAGAAATGCATTTTTAAGAAAATCTTTTTAAGACACTATTTTATTTTCAATTAACTTTTTGTTTCTGTTGCCTTATGCATCCAATTAGAAAGAAAGCCCCTGGCCTTATCTCCCGCTTTAAAGCAGCATATTTTACTAAAAGCTTCCTCAAAAGGAAAGTCATCGTGAAAGTTGGGATTCTGAAATAAGAAGTTTCCTCACGGTGTTATTTAATCATTTACAGACGATAAAACCTAACTTTCGAGTAGTTAAGCAAATTGATAAAATGTAATTGGAGGTAACGTTGTTTATTCAAAATCGTGCAGAATTTATAAACGTGCGTTATAAATAATGCATCAGCATAATGCAATTACGTATGACTAAACATGGGCGTATATTTTAATCATGTTCAAGTTTCGTATCCTACTATTAGGGTCTCAATTAAATTTTCAACCTACACGGTAATCCTGTATACGCTTGCCACTAGTTTATGTCGTATTAAATTGATATAAAATTGAAGCGGGTGGAAGGTTTCACAGCGCGAGATTAATGCTTGCAAAATTAATAAGATTTTGCTTTCAATGCGGCACCTCCACCATTTAAAATTTGTGTTGGTTAATTTCTGCTTTTTTCAAATATCACATTTCCGTAATTTATTTAGTTAGTTGGGAATATTTTAGACATACTGCACTTGTATGTGAGTTATTTTTGAATTCAGGCGCCTCCACCAAATGTCTAACTCGGAGGATCAAAACCACACGGTGCTGCTTCATTGCTTTAAATTGAATATTGTATGTTTGTATTTATGAAAATGAAAATGAGAAGAGTTCAAAGTTTTATACTCCATGTTACAAAATGCAGATAATTTATCAGGTAAAGATAATCAGTGACTAGTTGATGTATGATTTCATTGTTTGATTACTCTTGATCGGATCAAACGGTAATAATCGCTTAAAGGTAGTTCCTGGCTAAATGGAATTTTATAATCAATCAATAATGAAAAGTTTAGACAAGCTTGAAGTGGAGTGGAGGTTAAAATTCCAGACTCCAAAGGTAGAAGGTAGACTCATTGTATGACTTAATATAGTATTTAGAAATTACATAAAATTTAAAAATAATAAATAGCGGTTAGTTAAATTAAAGGTTTGTCGGCTGGTTTAACTCCCACCTTGAATTTTTAGAATAGTTATAGATTTAAAATAATAAATTAATAATGCAGTTATGGGATATTTAATTTTAATATAAGAAAAGCAGCCCTGTTACCAGGCGTTCCTAAGCAACCCAAGTTAATTAACTTTACTGCTTGAAAAACTAAAGAAATTTAACTTTTCTAATTAAAAATTTACAAAGTGCAGGTGGTATCAAAATACCCAGAATGAAGCTTTTGCGCCCAAGCGATATAGCATCGCTTTAAGACAACAACTTTTAAATATGCAATTCTTATGAAATACTAAGAGCTCGATAAGCTTATCGTTAAAAATGAGAAAACTTCCGCGTTTTCTACCTGAGGAGAAGTTTAAGCCTATTAAAGTCGAACTACAAGGCTTTGTTTGGCAAAGTCTAATTGGTCGAATTCCTCATTAAGGCTGACCTTGATCATGATATCCGCAAGATGAAGCAAACGCGGTCAATTATTCTGTAATATTAAGTTACTCGAGCAGTTCCCAAGTTAGAATAAACATTTTCTACAACATAAGAGTGAAATATGACACTATATGGACTTGAAGATACCGTGAAGGGCTTTAGTACTACTTTCCTGGTCCGTAACAACTTTAAAACTAAAAATCTTTGGAGGTAAATATCTTGGACAAGTTACTTAAATAAAATCAATTGTTCGTACAAATTGGCTCTGCCCAGGATGCGAGTTGCCTAAACTTTCTCATAATTCCAGTACAGGAATCTGCCGTAAATGCTAAACTTTTCCGTGGAGATTTTGATGGAAATAAGCGTTTTGGACGTCTAGGAACCCAAAATAGGTTTTACCAAAATGTAGAGCTGTATGTATGAGTGGGTTTGCAGGGCATAACTCAGGAACGAATGGGCGGATTATAATGCAATTTCAAAAAGTTAAATACAATATTGTTATATCCTAATAGTTTTTGAAAACCCTGAACCAAAAACTGAAATTAGACACGTTTTTTGACTAATTTTGCAAATTTGTTGCAGGAATTCCTGTAAGCTGTCTAAATAATAATCGTATACCTTCTATGTTAAAAATTAAACAGTTACAACGGGCTACAACTTCCTAAAAATTTCGACTTTGAGGCCTGATTATTCAAAATGTGGAATTTTTAAACTAATTTTAATAACGAATAACGAAAATAACTGATGCTATCACAAGTATATAAACGGCGAGCTTTGAAAATTTTGTAAATACAAATAATAATAAGTAATAATATAGAATGCCAGTGTGGTCCAATGTTTAGAGTACTACTTGGGTACCTGCGTTCAAATGGACAACGAGTATTAATGCGGTTGGCTAATGTGTGATGCTCACCACATCATCACGTTTCATTAATTTGGCACGCCACAACCGGATTTAAGAGCAAGGATACGAGAGCTTCGACTTTCCACCTTGCTGGCCAAACCCCTTTGTGGAATGTAGAGCCTGACCATTATTATTATTATCTAGTAATAATATAATAATGGTAAGGCTCTGCACCCCATGAAGGAGTTTGATCTGCAAGGTGGAAAGTCAGAACTCAAGGATACCGGCTTGCTTTAACACCCGCTTGTCGCTTATCATATTCATGACACGTGGTGATGTGGTAGGCATCACGTATTAGACGACCGCATTATAACCCCTTGTTTATCACCCGACATCGAGTCTGTAATTTTAACTCCTGATCTTCTGTACCGGGGCCCAGTGCCCTAACTACTGGACCGCACTGGCGATCAATTCATACCATTGCAGCAGCTTCTATGCGAGGCCCAGAAGTTGTCGAATATGATACGAATTATTTCATTATAGTTTAAGTTGTTAATAAAGCGATTGAAGTACGGTTTTGAAATCAGAATTTTATGAAAAGTCATCCTTTTATACCTATAAATACGCAAACGTTGTGTAAAAATGATGACAGCGACGGTATTAGAGTTTCTTGTAACTATTCCAAGTAGAATTTTCTCATATTCTTAGCTGCAGTGCAGTTGTAAGCCATAGGCGATTCAAATTAACTTTTCCCGCGCGCACACAATCAGCTGTTCTAGGTGAAACACAGTCTCACTCGCCAGCAGGTTGTAAATAAATCGTTGCGCAGTGTAGTAGTGGTTTAGTGAATGTGTGTATTTTTTGTTCTTGTTCGATTTTGCCCGTAATTATGAGTGACAATAATTTATTTATAATTATTATTTATATTATATTATATTATTTTTAATGCGAGTAAGTTTGAATTCGACAACACAGACAATTAGAACATTGTAAAAAAATTTCTGTACAATCAATAACGACTCTAACATTTTTAAACTTACTGATACATGTAGGTAGATTTGCTAAAACTTCATCACGCGTACGAAAATAAATTGTAGGACAAAGTACTACGTACAGGACATTTAACATAGTATAAAATATGGTTTAACACGTTTGTGAAGATAAACCACCAAACAATATGCTTAAAACAACATACGACGAGTTATTTTTCAACTTAATGAAAGTCAGAATGATTCTATCCCGAATGGTTAAACGATCCTGAGGTCAATTATTTCAGTTAGGCCAAATATGTTCACTACTGCAACATTTCTAGCTCCTGCTTTTGGAAAATAATGAAAAGCTAGGTTGCGGCACCTTTTGCTTTTAGAATCGCAATTAAACATGCAAAACGTTTTGTCATTGCTTTCCTTCTTTGGGGGAAACTCCATTCTTCAAGTATTGACGTTTTAGTTGCTTAAATATATTTTATAATACACGAATGTAGCTTACAATAATTTATTAAAACCAAATGATTATATTGGAATTGTCACCCGCGGCTGTGTTTCAGGAGTTCATCACAATTCCGCCAGAGGGCGTATTGCTTAGCTTGAATCGCCTATAGCGATCGACGCATCTTATGTCAGTCTACATTATTCGAAACAAGGCACTCTCTAGAATCTACATGATGATAAGCTCTTCCACTGTAGCGTCATATTTAGATTTTGGTGGTATTCAAAACAAACGTCATAAACGATTTAAGAATATGATTATTGGCATTATTTTGCAAGAGACATGAGCAGGGACTTTGCTAGGGTGATGATTGCCATTACTTTTGCACCATTTATTACAAAATTAATTTATTCCTAAAGGTGTAAACTAGTGACTTGTAATTTATTTGGTTCTTCCCTGTACCTTGCCTTCATGAACTTCAAAACTTTTAGATTACCTGAAAACTTTCTGTGTTTGAAAACTGTGGCTGCTTCAGGATTTATTTTGGGGAACGTGCATCGTTTTCGATTGGACTGAAGATGTATCTTTTACTGTTTCTTAAGTTCAAATTATAAATTCTTGAATTTAGAACACAAAGTATATTTTTGTAAATCTACTGGAAAAGTTCAAGCCAATTGTTCCTCTAATTGTAGATATTGTCTTCGAGTTAAATATAGAAGATGTTATTAAATTAATTGAACGCAACCAAAATTAGTAAACGCCTCCCCACTGTCAAAATTACTCCACTCTGCTTTAATTATAACTTATGCGACCCCGAGGTGTAATTTGAAAATCATTAGGAGCTCTCAAGTTATCCGAAAATAATTACAGAAGCCCTGGTAATTAAATAGCCATGATTAATTTCAAATCAACTGCCTGAATGAGTAATGCAATAACCTTCCGAATTGCTTGTATCGGAAACATATCCAACAAACTAGAAAAAACTGTTAACAATGTAAAGATAAGTGAATTGGATGTGGAACTTCCTAACAAAGTTTAGGAACGTTCACCCATCCATCCAATCAATCTGTGCTCTTCCAACTCTCGACAGAAATTGGATGAAAATCAGCAGTTAATAAAGCAGTCTTAAACTTACAAATCTCGTTTGGTCCTCTCCCTCCAGAACTTATCCCAGAACGAGGTGCGATGCTTGATACGCAACACGGAAGTCGAGAGGGTCCTCGGGAGGGTTGGTGGGGCGTCGGGGTGAGGCGGCGGGGAAGTCATAAGGAGCGAAGGGCTGGAGCAGTTCCCGATGGCAGATCGAGACAACGAGCCCCTGTGGGATAACAGCGACGTCGAGGGAGGGGTTGATGGGGATAATGGGGATGTGGACGATGGGGGAGAAGGTGTCGTAGCCTCTGGGGTGGCCAGATTGAACACGATCGTTAGAGTATCACATTACAGAGCTTTTTCGTACACAACTTGTGGGATAATGTTATTTGGGCCTCTCTCTCATTGTTTCTAACACGATTTTCGATTTCACTTTATTGCTTTTATTGTTGCTACTGGGAAGATCTGTATGGGAGCGTTGACAATCGACTTAGTGCCGTAAGTGTATTGCATTTTAGATTTTAACATAGAGTTTTCATCACACGTTTACTCTTAAGCGTTATTTTTATTTTTATCACCATATAAATTTCACTGGTACAATGTTGAAGGGGAGCCTAAACACGAAAATGTAAAAAAAATGTTAAAATATACATATATTTTTGTGCTCCTTTGTGTTGTCAGAATAATAATATAAAATATACAAGGAGAACCCTTCACCTTAATTTATATTTAAATTAGTCGGTGTAAACCAGTGGTTCTGAAACGCCATGGCTTTGTGGATACCTTCAGTAATAATTGAAAATAATGTTGAAATTATAATGATTTAAGATTTCTGAGGAAAGGTAATATACGGATATTTTGCTAGAAAGACATTATAAAATTAAATTCTTAAGCGCTTCCTGCTTTACGTCGCTGAAATGCATATTAATTAATAGTTCAAAATTAAATTTATTAATTAGGCATTGGCAAACCATCGAGGTATTCTCTGTCTAATAAATCTTCTCTGTAGTGGAAGTGTTCGGAGCCCACGTTAAGCTGTAGGTCCTCTAAGTCTGTGGTACTTTAAAACGCGCAACGCAGACATATAGTGGTTACACAGTTAATAGCGGGCTACACAATTAAATAAAATTGTACTACAGAAATACTTTCTGTTATATTACTTAGATGCGAATTTTAAATGCGCCCCAAGTATTTCGCCTATCCAAGAATTACCGAAACAGAAGATGAAGTTCCCTAAGTCAAAAATAAGATACAGATACCATCGTTTACCTGGCTACAATAGGTCTAGGTTTCGCTTTTAGACCGGTTGTAGCCAGGTAAACGAACATATCCGAATATTTCTTTCATTTAGGAACTTAACTTCTGTTTCGGTATTTGGGCCGTATTTAAAATTTGCCTATAAGTAATGTAACAGAAAGGAGAAGACAGTATTCCTGTTGTCCAATTGTATTTACTTCTATAGCCCTCAGTTAACTGTGGAACCTCTATTGGAGACACCGTTACGTGTCCTAATAGACAGAGCAGTCAAAGAAGAATGAAGCAGATCTTATCGTTTGACGTTAGCAGTGAGAAAATGCGATGTACAGTGATAACTTAATATGGTTGAGGATCACTGGTTTTAATGTTTTATATTAAGCAATATACAGAGTGCCTTCAAAACGGAACAATGTATTTTACTTCGTATGTTTAGTCTTGATTTCCATTTATGAAATTCCTACAAGTAATAGAGATTACGGAAAAAGCGTCTATTAGAATACATTTCATGTAAAAGCTCCTTATGGGTTATATACAGGGTTGGGCAAAAGTATAGAACAATGAAAATTACATTCTTGTGTTTGCATTAGCTGCTGGATAATAATTATGGAACATTATTATTCAATATCTCTAGAATTATTGAAAATAAAAGCATTAAACCTTTCATTGCCGAACTGGCATAAAGAGTTTTATCGATATAAGAAAAAAATACAAGTTATTTTATTTAAAATAATGAAATTGATATCATTTCCGGCTAAACCGGTAACCCTCTTAAATCACCTTTATTGTATACGCGATATATGAGAACCTTCATAAACAAAACTGTGTAGCAATTGCAATTGCCGTACTGGAAAAACTTGCATTGTTCGGTACTTTTGCCCAACCCTATATAACTATACAGGTTGTTTGTAAATTCAGAGCAGGTTGATGTTCTCAGTTATTGTTAAGTGTACAAAAAACATCTTTTATTAAAACTAATTCACTTCCAGACAATGAGATTTTAGGGCATACAATACTGATAGTAGGGCTTTTAAACGAAATACCCTGTATTTCCGGACTACTTTGATTGTACTATATTTGTGCTGACAAAAACCCTAATACTTCTATGGCCCCAAAACTAATAATATTCTAGATATTTGCGTTTATATACCTTATTTCAAACAGAAACGTCTTATATTACTAACTTTAGGTCGAGAGGTTGTATTACAGAATTCTAAAGAAAAAATGTAATACAATCAAATTAGCCTAAAAGGTACAGGGTGTTCCATTAAGAAAATTAACATAATCTCCGTTCTGCTTAAAGCGGAAGCCAGCCATCTTGTTTTGGTTGCCTAAAACACTCCTCGTCTAAAACTGAATTCCTTTTACTAAAACATGTTTCTTATAGCTAAAACTAACTGAATTTAAAAACAATCCAAATAGGTAAGATTGTATCAGCAGTTTGTGTATTTAATTTTTCAAATGTAAAATTCTACTATTTATATTATTTGATTTTATTAACAATTCAGTAAGAACTATTTAAATTTTTTAAGGTAATTTCTTAACTGACACTTGGAGAATTCTGTGTAAGACTTCATAAAATATTTAATAACAGTAACGTTTGAGATAGCTTCTTAAAACGTCAAGCTTCAGATTTTGCTACTTAAATATTAAAAACTTAATTGTTACTAAGCCGCTTAGGTTTCAATTTTAAGAGTTAATAAAATTTAACAAAACGGAAAACCATTTAGAGGCTTTACACAAAATTAGAAATTAAATTATACTAGTTAATTATTCAAACAGTTATTAAAAGAAAATCCTGACGGTTTAAATGAGTTATAAATAAAGTAAGAGTTTATTGTCCTTTCAAGATTTATGTAAACATTTTTGTAAGGTAAACAGTCTGAAAAATATCGCTTTCCCAAATTTGTCTTCGGCATTAATACAATATTTATGCAAATGCCTCAATTAATAAATTATACGATTCCAGATTTAGAAAGATCACTAAATGTGCTATATTTTTCGATGGGAATCGCCTAAGATGGTCCTGTCAGCTCCAAAACGTAGGTAACTGTAGTGGAAAAACAGGTAGAAGGTACTGGGACCTCGATAGGACAGTGTAAACAAGCGTTGTCAGTCGAGGTCACAGTGAAATGCGGTTCGATCGGCCGTGGTATCGACCCCAGCTGAGGCGATGACCGTATTTCACTTAGTTAAGTTGGGGGG
>JABXWE010042615.1:0-20547 GCA_014611495.1 Limonius californicus | reverse complement strand
GGGGGGGGGAGATGAAGAGAACAAGAAAAAGTGAGAGGGTATGCGAGGGGAAGTGTGAGCGGGAAAAATAGAGGAAGAGGGAGTGGCAGATGGAGGGAAAGTATAAGGGAGAGAGGCTGAAGGAGGAAGAGACATCACTTATGAAAAATAATTAACATTTAATTTAGAAACTAGAAGAAGCATTCGCTGCTATTAAAAGTGAGGCATGACTAATTTATTTAGCGAAACCCGTTAAAACAGTAGAAAACTTACCTCTAAGCCTACTAATTTAACAATTTATATCACATAAAATGCCTCACAATTTCCCATACATTGTAGCGGAGATAATCGGTTGTGGTGCACGTTCAACAACAATCAAATTGTTACTGATTTTTCATAAGTGCTGATTGTCTACTTTTGATAAATATATTTGTATCAAAATCAAAAAGATATATCAGGGTTAAAATGTTGATTTAAGTGTACTACCTTCCACTATTGTTAGCGCTGATTTTTTATAAATAGCAATATATATATATATATATATATATATATATATATATAAATAACAGAAAGTTCCAATTATCAATTAGTTGTTATATGGTACCCTGTAAATATACGAGGCGGTATCCGAAATCATATTTAACATTAAGAAAAACAAATTTTGGTTTGATTTCCAACAAATATTGTACGTAAGAAAATTCGAATACTTATTTTTAACATTAAACCTGAAAGTTTATGTCAATCCAATGGCTAATATTATAGTAAACAGGCATTAAAATCGACTTTCATAAAACTGTAGTGCCCTTGATTGGTAGTCCACAGGTTTTAACAAAACGTATTCAATATCAAGTATGATGATTTCTACATTGCGATTGCTAAATTAATTTTCAAAGTGCTACCAAAACATGTTGCATTTGGCTTCTCGTTTTTCAGTGCTTTGAAAAGTTATTAACATTGTTGTTGATTGTGAACCATTTAATCATTTCAGTAGAAAGTAATTGCCTAATAAACTGTCGTTTCCATTTGTAAGTAAGCGTCAAGTTCTGAGTACTTTAATAAATTGCGTAATCGCGTAATTGCGATTTATTACTTACACAAGAAGTTATTAATTACTAGAAATGAAAACCTCAAACCTGTTGTACCTTCACGTATTGCTCATCGATTAAGACATTAAAGCCTAGAATGCGGACTTTGCCTTATTAGTCGTACATACAATTAACGAGATCTGAGCTTCTTCCGACTTGCCTAGAATATATTTGAATGGAAAATACGCGCATACTTCAATATTTTGGTTTAAAAAAACAAGGTTTTCGTATGTCCAAACACGTTCTCTTGCAAAATCATGAGAAGTTGGCAGTAAACCAAAAGTATCTCAAAAAAGATTATAACAGCATCTTTACTTTATAAGAAGATAAAATATCCAATGCTTACGGAATAAAGTTTTCAATTATCATAATGCTTAGCAATGAAAAATATATCTGCTAAATAACAACAGCCGTACACAGATAATTCTAAAAACCTTAAATTATGCCAATAAACCATGTACAGAATGTTCGCTGTATATACGATGAGACACGAATATGAAAATGATTGGGAATCGACAGTGCAAAATAGACACTGTTAATAGAGACTTGAACGCTTGTAAGTTAGAAATAAATGAGAAAATTAGAAGCAGAGTAACAAGAGGAGAACAATATGAGAAAATTGGAGAGAAAACACGTGAAAAGTGAATGGGGTGAAAACGAAGAGGAAAAGGTGGAAGTAGGGTAGCTGGAACAAAATGTGACCCATTGAATAAAACCAAAAGGCAAAAAAAAACAAAAAAACACATGGAAAGCGAAGACAAACTAATAACACAAGAGAAGAAATGGGGACAGGAAAGAAACCAACGCATAAAATAGATAATAAGCAAAAGGCGGAAAAAAGAAGCGTTATAAAAATGAAAAAAGATGAAAAGAAGAAACAAAAATACAGGAAGAAATATAAAAAGGAAATTAAAAAATAGAGAAACAGAGAGAAAATTAAACAAACAAATCGATAAAACAAAGAACGATCGGAAAATAGCGATAAAATGCATACCTCAGAGAAAAAGAGTGATCCCAAACGACGTCTGTTTTACAAACCGAACAAATTTCTTCTATAAAGGAAAAGGGGATGTACTACTCCGTTTTACATCTAATTCTGAAAGCTTTTGTCACAACACGCTCGAATTTAATTATACTGCAGACATTTTACAATTAAACAATGATAAGAAACAATTTCTTCGCTACAATTTTCATTCAGTAGAGACTTTCGGTTGTACACAAAGCGTTAACTCAGTTTTACATATTCATTCAGTGAAAAGTTTCCGTCGTCGAGTATTCCCCATCGATTAGTCGGGTGGATTCGCAATGGTTTCGCCAGGAAGCTCTCAGAAGTTGAGCAGACGGTCACTGTAGAGCCTAGGGAATATTGTTTTGGTTTTAGTGGGACTATCAAGCCTCCACTACTGGGAAGTAATGAAATATTCAACACTCTGGGCAACACAGACCAGAAGTCTTATTTATTGTCAGGCTAGTGACACTATAAATATAGGCGTACAAACTCCGGCACTAATAATGGGTTATTCGGTATTCATACATGCTTTATCTAAGCATATCCTTTTGTATATCTCCTGGTGCAGCTACTGCACACTTATATGGTTGTGGAGCGATCTTGTATCGGGAAACCTGTGCAATGTGTGCGTCTGCACGTAAGTATTAATCTTTCCTGATACCATTATAGAGTTCGTTTAGGTGCAGTAAATTACAGATTGTTGTTCCAGGTGTGACGGTTATTGATGGGGCTCCGAGATTGAAAAACGATACAAAATATCACGCGTTTGCTCTGCTGGAGATGCCCTCTGCTACACTGTTCTATTGTATACGAGAGTCCATTACATATATAGGGTGACTCATTATATTGCCATATTATAGTTTTGCTTAAACCTAACAAGAATGAATTTGAACCGATTACTTAATTAATAAATAATTAAAATACAACAATGGCTACCGAAAGTACATTAGTTTCCGAATTAATTGCAACAATTTGCAGTAGTACAAAATGTAATTAAATGTTAAAAGTATGGGATAAGACCTGAAGGTCCTCCTGGAGAAGATGCGTAGCGAAAGTCGCAAAAAGAAATATTTTGCTTTTTTAAAACAAGTCAAAATAATCGTTGTTATTATTGTAGACGTGTATTCTAAATTAACAGTAAATTTTGGTATTTAGTAATAAATCTTTATAGTTTGGAATCGCAAAATAGGATGCATGTTTCCTAAGCGAACTTACAATCTGTCGTACTAAACTGAAATCAAACGCTGCATCAAAAATCTTCCAAAATATTATATGAGTTGGGGATCTGACACTGTCGCACACTAATATTAATAATTCGTTTTGTTTCTGTTAACTATACTTTTTTTTGTACATTAAATGTGCAGGTACATAAAAGTGATGATTTTAAATAGGTGGAATATGTTAATGGTTGATTAAAAAAGCAAATTATTGACTTCAGTCAAATATTTTTCGCAAGTTTGTTCATAATTTCAATAACAATACTATACAAAAATGCAATTGGGAAAAACCTAAATAGATTTCACCCCAAAATGTGATACCATTCTGATCAACACAAAATTATCCATTTTGTTAATGAATTACAATTGTAAAAAAATAAATATTTCCAGATTCAATTTTAAATTTTCGGAATTACTCAAATCCTAACCTTTTTTGACATTTATAATAATATAGGCAGATATACTTTACACAATTTGTTATTTATTTAATATTAATAAAAAACTGTATCTATGAATAAAAAAACTTTATATACTTTGTTATACAGGGTATTTTTTTAAGAAAATAAATATTGCTTGCTATTTCAATAAGTTCCCCACCCATTAAAACAAATAGCCGTGTAAATAAAACATTTTAATTACAAATAATTAAAGTAGATGTTCTACATGTCCTCCTTTCATTTGTACACATCCTTCGCATCTACGTAAAAATGAGCGTCGCATTCTTTCAAAGACTCCCGGATTCATACGAACAGTCTGGCAGGTATATTCTAGTCGTTCTCACAATTAGTTTAAATTACACAGGGCTTGAATAAACTAACAACTTTAAATACCCCCAAATACAAAAGTCGAGCGGATTGAGGTCAGGAGATCTGGGTGGCCACACAACTGGACCCCCTCGCCCTATCCATCTGCCGTTGTAATGTTCGTTTAGGAAAATCCAGACTACGATTGAAAAATGTGCAGGAGCCCCATCGTGCATTAGTCACATATTCATTCTATGAAGGAGGGGTACATCTAACAATAGTGGCAAGGCATTACGCAAAAAGTCAAGATGCAATTGGCCAGTGAAACGCTTCGGAAGAAAAAAAGATCCTATTATATGGTCTCCAAAAACACCAAGCCAACGATTGAAAATAGTTGTTGATGATTGGTTTCAATAATAGGATGAGGTTTTCATCTGACCAAACATGGCTGTTGTGGAAATTAAAAATGCCATTTCGTGTGAAACTAGCTTCGTCAGTAAATAAGACTTCACTAACAAAGTTTGCGTTTTCCGCAACTATTGTCAGTGGCCATCGGCAAAACACCAGACGTGCAGCATTATCAGGCACATTAAGAGGCTGTACCCTTTGAATATGGTATGGGTACTATTGCTCCTCACGTAACATTCTCCAAATTAGGAAAGCATTAAGATTTGTTTCGGCAGAAAGTCTTCTAGTACTGGTACCTGTATTATCTTCAATCCTCCTTAAAACGTTAAGTTTCGTTTCAGGAGTAGAAAGTGATCTAGGCCGAACACCACCACCGTTTCTTGATTTAAATGCACCAACTTCGGATAAACATTGACGCAAATTAGTAAATAATTTGTCACACGGAAGTGCCCGGCTCGGACGTGCCTCATAAGAATTACCATTGGCCTTGCCATACATGAAATGCGTATCTGCCATTTCCGCGTTAATATACATATTCCAACAACAACAATAACAATATTGACACAAAAACTCAACAAAATATTGGTTTTTCCACTGCCATAACAGACGCGATAAATACGATTCTGCACTCTGCTTAAATCATTCGGCTGTATCTTGAAAACGGTTTATTTTCGAACCCATGTTTATTACGACTTTTTTTGTATTGATGAGATCTATAAGTGGGTTTTTTAAACCCTATATATTTCATAATAATTGACTGCATAAAAATTGAAACGCATGTAAGTTAATAGTTTAATTATTCTTACTATTTTTTTAACAGGCTGCGCAATAGGTGGTAGAACATTTATTACTGTAGAAAGAGTAAAAAGGCAATCAAAGTAGCTTGCCAAGGATTATTAGGTTGCTAATGAGTTGCGTAATTATACGTTCTATAAAATTTCTAATGCAAACACATGCATTATATTTAATTTTTTAGTCTGCTATAATTTCAGTAAAGAAAACAGTTATTTTATGAAGATTAATAACAGTACAACTTTAACCATATCTTATATTTAAAGAATTTTAAGAAACGGATTTAATCAAAAAGATATTAAAATACCAGTGTAAAGCTATTCATACAATGTTCAACTAAAAGAGAGCTGTGCATACCATTAATTGATTCATTAAGCTAAATAACCATTTGAAACTGAATTATAAACTCCTCTGTTGTTTGGCTAACTAATTTTTACTTTACTTTCCTGGCTTGTCTGGCTATTAAATGATAAATTCTTTAATTGAATGTGAATGTATTGATTATTATCTTTTAGTTTGTTTCATTGCTGGATTATTAGATTAAATTAATTTTGGGTTATTCTGTGATCTGTTGTTTAATTGACAGGTTATTATAATAATTTATTTGATTGTTTCATCGTGCGTGGTTCAATAAATGAGTAATATGATTAATATGTTATTTAATTAATTAATGATTAATTGATTGTTTGATTAGATACTTTTTTATTAGTGCATTAGTAGGTTAATTAAATATTGTATTACAATAATGCACAAATTAAGGAAGCAATGTTTGATTAACCTTGTGTGATAACAATTAATTTTATTAATTTTTTAATTACACATTGTATAATTCACCGGTCGGTTCATTAAGCTGTAATTTAGTCAGTTAATCATTAGCACAATCGGCTGTTTGATTATACGTTCTAATAGGATATTTAGGTTACTGTCTTAATCAACTGTAAGGTTGAAACGTTGTTTCATTAATGGATTACGACATTCTTCGATTGGTCGTTACAAGTTGTCTGCTTAATGACTTAATTATTAGATTCTGCACTTAAAATATATTCTAAATATGTAATTATTAGATTACTTGTTCCTATTTAATTAGCTCGTTATTTGATGATTAATTAGTTTTTTAATTTGTTGTGTACGTAATGGATTCTTAAATTAATTTTTTTATTGTTTTTCAAAGTACATATATCTAATTAGGCAATTAATCTGGTCCTTAATTAAACAGTTATTTAATTACTCGTTGTTCTATTACAGAGTTCTTAAAACAATAAATTCTTAGGTTGAAATAAGTCTTGATTTTTTGATGTTACATTAATTGATTATTTGATTATAAGTAGTTTAATTATTTAATTTTGATTAATCGATTGACTATTTAATTAAAGTGTTTCTTAATTAACATTATGCTGGATTAATGAATATGCGATTAATTACACATTGTACAATTTTGGATTGTTTCACTAATCAATTTTTTGTTAATGGGCTGTTTGATGGATTAATACATTAATTTAAATGATTATTTGATCATTGCTTAATTAATCAATAGGTTAACTTTCTGTTTGACTAATTGATTGTCGCTTATTATTATGTTTGATTAGGCAATGGAATCGAAATTATCATTTGATTAAGGTTTATTAATTTAATATTGCTTTGTAAATGGAGAAGAAATTTTAGAGTATTTACTTACATTCAAAATATGCACTTGTAAATAACTTTAGTACTTGTTATATAACTATTTTAAAACTCAATGTAGGTTAGCCTACCAAATTTTACATTTTCAGAAAAACGTAGTGTTATCAAGTGAAAACCGTGAGATTTGCCGTGCAAATCTTCGATGTTCGTTTATGGCCTCGGTAATAAATCAGATATTTGAGAGTTACTATTGCGTTGGCTTTTATTCCAAAAAATACTGATTATTTAGTTAATTAATTATAATTAATCTATTGTTCAGTTAATTTATATACCGAATGGACGGTTTCACAATCCCACAGCCCTAACATTTCATTAAGTTAACAGGATTAGCGAGAATAAAAAACAATCCATAATTATTTTAAAAAATCGTTAGTACTTGGAGGCAGTTCCGCATTTCGCATAGTTTTAATTTTTTCATTTTATTTTATTGAGAAAAAGTTTCCATCCTTGTTGGTTACTATACCGGACCCTCGACGCACCGATCCAATAGGTAACAATTAGACGATAAATAAATCCGTCTAAATGCAAACTTCTTGGAATCCGTGGTGTGTGCTTGAGAATAGTATAATAATTCAAAATGCCAACACCTACACATATCAGAACATGTCACAGTGGGTTTTTTAAGATATCAGGTGACATTTATCGATTTGCAAATGTCTGCATATTTTCCCCATAGGTGTTAAATACTAAATATTTATAGCACGGTTGTGTATAATTATGAATTACACATTCTTACGCGTGTTGATTTACATCGAGGAATGCATAAAGGTAATAATGAGCTCATTAAGTGCGTTATTATTCATCCACCGAATACGTAAGCGTGAAAAATATCCATAAACTGCACTTTATTGCATTTATCGTTTTTAATAACAAAAAAGCCGGCAGTGACATTACTCATCGTTGATTTACTTACGTACTACGGCACATGTAATATTCATGGCACGCTACATTACGTAGATCAGGAATTAATCTTCAATAAATTATTGCCTCAATTAATTTCTGCGTATGCCTCCTACAACGTGGCCAGACGTTTGTTTTTGTTTCAATAAATCACCCAACGGGAATGAATTTGTGTAGTAACGAGGTATTTAAAATAAAAGACTTGTTTTAGCTCTTAAATGCATGTTTTGCGCAGCAATGTGCAATCTGGAATTTATACGTGCATTACATCCGAAACTTTCAACTAAAGCAGTCAGACAACTCTATAATCCATATTAATCTTATTTGTCGGCGGATTAACTTACAATAAATAATCCAAAAGACTGTAGATTGAAAAGTTGAAATGGAAGGGAATGGCGTTCGAATTAATGGAAGTAAAGAATGTGGACATGTGGAATGGTCTCTTACTTAATATGCCAAAATTATATAGGATAGGGTATTGATAAGTACTTGGCCTACCATACAAAACGCCAAAATACTTCAAAACAAAATTTTATAACATAACATAATCTCCGTTTAAGACTTATACATGTAGCAGAACGTTCATAAAGTAATTCTAAGCCATTAAAAAAAATCTTTGTCTTGGTCTGCAAACCACTCCTCAACGGCACATATTGCTCATATGTCGAAAATCTTTTACCTTTCAACCGTTTTTTGAGTTTTGGGAACAAATAATAGTCTGTCGGTGCTAAATCCGGAAAATAGGGCGGGTGCTCAACCACTTTCATCAATTTTTTGCAGTGCAATCAACGACGTATGAGCAGGAGCGTTGTCTAGCAAAAAGAGCACACCTCGGGCAAGTTTTCCGCGGCGTTTCTCCACAATTTTCTTACGTAATTTAGTTAGCCACTATAATTATAATATACTCCCGTTCCAAATAATCCATCAGAATTATCCCATCTTGGTCCCAGAAAACTGAAGCAAGAATCTTGCCAGTCGATTTTTGAACACGGAATTTTTTGGGTCGTGGAGAACCAACATGCTTCCACTATTTGGATTGCTCTTTAGTCTCTGGGTCATAGTGATGAATCCACATTTTGTTGTGTGCCTCCGACCTTTTATTTGAGCTAATTTATTGTCAGAGTTGGATGTTCCTAATTTATTATTATAGCTGTGTGTTCATTGACGGTGCTATTCGCGTTTCCACAGCAACCCTTAGAAGCGGATGCTCTTAAATGCATATCGCTGAGAATGACAATATTACCTGGTAAAAAATTACTTGGCTCTTAGGAATCTGATGAAAACACAATACTCTGAAATACTATTACCTTTGCTGCAAGTTGAATTGGCGGGCAGGAATCAGCATGTTCAATACAATGTTACGAAATTTTCGTTTTTTTAAATATATTCAAACACTATTCTTTGCCTTAAGACCTGAAAAATCGTTCTCGTAATAAAATAGTGCGATAAAGAATAATTCTAGCTAATATGTTAATGCCCCAAATATTTAGAAAGTATTTTTCTTCTCGATAAGATATTGAAGTAAAAAAATTTTCTGGACAATAGTGGTTACAATATAACCAAGATACGTTTTCGACTTGTCTGTTTAATCAAACATTGAGATGTCTCCTAATTTATTATTAAAGAAGGACAGCAGAAAAATGAAACTTAACAACGGCCTGCCCCAAGGATCCGTATTAGCCCCATTGCTTTTTAACTTATACATTGTTGATATACCCGCAACTTCAGCAAGAAAATTTGGGTACGCAGATGACTGGGCGATAGCTACAAGGCATAAACACATTGAAGAGACGGAGGCTACCCTGACGGAGGACCTATGTACCCTGGGGAGGTATTTCCGCAAGTGGAAGCTACGGCCAAGCGCAGCGAAGACAGAAGTCAGTTGCTTCCATCTTAATAATAAATTAGCAAACCAAGAACTTCAAATAATCTTTGAGGGTAACTCGCTTACTCATAACGGTACCCCAAAACATTTGGGAATTACTCTAGATAGGACCCTGTCCTTCAAGAAGCACCTCTCCCAAACAGCAGCTAAGTTGAACACTCGGAATAATATTCTCCACAAACTATGTGGCACCACTTAGGGATCCTCTGCTAGCACCTTACGCTCCGCCGCACTAGGCTTGGTTTACTCTGCTGCTGAGTACTGTGCCCCGGCATGACTCAACAGTCCTCACTCAAGAAAAGTGGACGTTCAACTGAACAACACAATGCGTATCATATCGGCAACAATAAATTCAACCCCCACCCAATGGCTTCCCATATTAAGTCACATTTCTCCACCACATCTCCGCAGACAGAACGCACTTTTAAGGGAATACTGGAAAATTATAAACAAGCCCCAACTGCCTAAACACTTGGATATCCACGACCTAGAAAGGAATAGACTCCGCTCGAGACATCCAGCACTAACAACAGCAGACGCCTTACATCAAAACGCTTTTAATCTGACCGAGTCATGGAGGAGAGAATGGGAATCAAAGCTGCCGGACATGTAGAATATGCCGTCTATAACTCGAAAACCACCAGGCTTTGACATGCCACGAAAAGCATGGTCAGCGCTAAACAGAATACGGACGAATCACGGAACATGTGCTGACTCTATGTTTAAATGGGGAAAAACGCCTTCCCAGAATGCGACGACTGTAACACCGGCAAACACACCATTCGGCACATATAGTAGAAGCATGCCCTTTAAGATCCTATGCCGGCCCCATCGATGATTTCCTGGATGCAACAGACAGTGCAGTCGAATACATCCGAAATTTAGATGTTTGTTTGTAATATATGTTTATACTTAGTTATTGTTTCTTTGTTTTATTTTCTTACTTATACTAATTAACCATGATTCTGTAAATTTGATCTTATATACCTGCATAACGTGATGTATTGCCATACGATAAATAAATAAATTAATTAAAGCTAAGTTCTCATTGACGGTAATGTGTATTGTTATGATAAATATATGAGCAGGCCATGGAGGTACCATCGCTGCACAGCATGCAAGTATAAGAGCATACTTTATTTATGCAGCTCTTTACTAGGTATTTATGTATTTATAAATTTGTAAAATGTTTGTCTTATTGGAGGTGGCTTTTGAATCATTAGATTTGCAGTAACAACGTGAACGCATAACACGTGATAAGAGAGTGAACTCCAATAGGATAAATATCATAAATGAGAGGGTTGTTAGGGTAATAGATAAACAAGGGTGAAAAATAATTATTCAAGTTCTAATATTTGAATCAGGCGGAGGTGTGATGGGGCTTCGCCCAGAAATTCACACCCGAGCAATCAAATTATAATTAATTTACATACAACTATTCATATTAGGCATTTAACGTTTTGGTCGATGTAATATTTGTTCAATTAAATGAAGTTATGGAATTGGCTGTTTTATTGAAGTGTATGAGTATATTCTGAAATATAGAAACATAAAGGAAGCCACGAAACCCTGAGATAAGAAGTTAAAGCCGAGGTATTACTGCAAGGTGAGAGATCATTGATTTATGAGTTGAAAATCACTAGTGCAATTACCGAAGGGAGCTGTACATAGCAGTATATATAAATAAATACTGAGCTGTGTTCTCCCAATTTATTGTCAAAGTTGTGAACACCTAATTTATTATTAAAGCTGTACGTTCATTGACGGTACTGTGTGTACCTAATTAAATATTAAGCTATGTGTTCCTAATTTATTATTGCACCTATGTTCTCATTGACGGTAAATAAAATAAATAAATGAATAATGCGTACATAATTTAATATTGAGCTGTGTTCTCCTAATTTATTGTCAAAGTTGTAAACTCCTAATTTGTTATTAGAGCTATGTGTTCATTGAAGGTACTGTGGGTACCTAATTAAATGTTGAGCTGTGTGCTCCTAATTTGTTGTCAGTGTTATGTCCTCCTAATTCACTAATATATCTATATTCTCATTGATGGCACTGTGTATACATAATTAAATATTGATCTGCGTTTTCACAATTTATTGTCAAAGTTATGTGTTTCTAATTTATTATTAGAGCTGTATGTTCATTGACGTTACTGTGTGTACCTAATTAAATATTGAGCTATGAGCTCCTAATTTATTGTCAGAGTTGTGTGCTTCTAATTTATTAATATATCTATGTTCTTATTGACGGTACTGTGACTACATAATTAAATATTGAGCTCCGTTCTCCCAAATTATTGTCAAAGTTGTGTGCTCCTAATTTATTATTAGAGCTATATGTTCACTGACCGTACTATGTGTACCTAATTAAATATTGAACTATGTGTTCCTAATTTATTATTATAGCTATGTTCTCACGGATGGTACTGTGTGTACATAATTAAATATTGAGCTGTGTTCTCCTAATTTATTGTCAGAATTGTGTGCTCCTAAATTATTATTAAAACAAGGTTCTCATTGACGATACTGCTTATACGTAATTAAATATTGAGCTGTGTTCTCACAATTGACTGTCAAAGTTGTGTGCTTCTAATTTATTATTAGAGTTATATGTTTATTAACCGTAATGTGTGTACCTAATTAAATATTGAGCTATGTGCTCTTAATTTATATTATAGCTATGATCTCATTGACGATACTGTGTGTACATAATTAAATAATAATTAATAAATAATTAATAATTCCGTTGTCGTGTTTTACAAGCCACTTTCTAACATTTCGGAACAGCTTTCAATTCTTGAAACCCAATCCCAAATATAGACAAAAAGATCGATTACTATTGTGGCTTTTTTCGGTACATTTTTACCGATTGTTTGTTTTGTACTGTTTATTCCTCCAAAAATTCATTATACGCAATCCCACAATTTTCATCTCTGTTAATACAAATATTGATAACATTGATGCATTTCTAGTTTCTTTTTTGTTTCACATTTAAAATGTCATCAGAATCGGGTAAAGTATTTCGTAAGTCACTACTTTTCTGTATAATAATGTGGGAAGAACTATTCATTCGTTTACAATTTCGTGGAATTTCCAAATTCGATGACTAACGAAACCTAACAGAAATTCGCTACTTTAGCGTCAAAAACATTCTAACTGTACAGCAATTTGAAATGCAAACTTACAATACGGTAAACCAGACCTGTTCTACGCTTCATTAGCTTTTTGGGTGACAGATGTGGAGGAGGATCATTACCCGTAAGCTACACGAAATACAAAATAGAAGAGCACCATTTACGGTGTAATTTTGCATGCTGTCTAAATTACATATTCTTGAAAGAGGTTCAAATTATGGAGATTCATTCACAAGTGAGTGCAACGCGATACCAGGTTCTAAAGGTGTATTACCATATTGGTGATAAATTGTGAGTAATGAAATGTGTTTTAAAACCAGAATTGCTCATAATCATACTCTATAACGTAGGAAATTTCTATGTGCTTGGAAATTATTCTTTGCACGCGTTGAAATGCAAGAGGGAAACCAGATGATGAGATTTCATTTTTAATTCCAGGAAATCGTAAAGAAATAGTACGTATAGTGATGCTGCTTAAGCCTAATCGACCTTAATATCTATGCAAAGTGGAAGAACACGGTGTTTGTGGGTAATAGGCTAACTATCTACAGTATTATCAGAAGTGTTTGAGATAAAAGATGGCTATGCAAAAAGAAACTGCGCAGTGTAAAACTACCGTTTGCGTTTATTATTTATTATAATGATTTTCGTATAACCACGGGAAATGTTTAAGGTTGGTTCATGCTGCCGATTTACGATGAGAAGAATATTATAGAGGGCGACAAATACTTGAGTTGTATGAACACAGCTTACGTGTACTTTATAGATCGGAAATAAATAAGTATGTAATGTTATTCGTTTCCAGGAGACAAATTCCGTTATTCGGGTTATCTAAAATAAGAGAAAAGGAGAGCGAGAGAGAGAGAGAGAGAGAGTTCTTGAAAATATTTAGAAAAACTCGAAAAAAATCTATTTTTTATTATTGTAAAAATTCTAAACAGAACATTTTTGTAGAGACGGGTTAAGAAAGAATATTCCCATTCTAACATAAAACAGTCTGTTAGTAATAACTGAAAGAATTGAAAGATACTTAAATAATATTGCTGTTGGGTAGCATATTGTCAGTGCAGGTTTCATATTTTATCTCAAATAACCATTTATTTTGCTATTAAAATAAAGGGCCTACTGAACATTTTCAGAGAATATTTCCTTTTCTGAAATTATTTAGGAGGTTTCCAAAAAGATTTTCCTTCAAATATCAAGATAAAGAGACTATTCTGCGAGAATATTTACATAAATATTCTTGATTTGTATAATACTCTGAAACAGAAAATTCTGCCTATTAAATCAACGGCAAGAAGAGACTGGCTCCGTAATATCCCAATTCAAGAATCTGAAAAATATTCTCTGCTAGAAGAGTCTCTCTGTAAAGGCGGCGAAAGAAGACTATTCTGAAAAAAAATTTACAAAAATATCTCTTGTTTGGACATACGTTGTAGGATAAACTTAAATAAAAAGTCTTCTAAAAATGAAGTAATAAAAACAGATAATACAGCAGACGCTCGATAATGTAAACACCGGAAGGGTTTTTATGATGTAGATACGTGACTCCCGGCAAATTATTTATAGGAGCAGCGCTGATTTCATTTTAGTCGTTGTTAAACTTAAGCTAGGCATATTGCATGCGTTTATGCATTATGACTATGACAACCACATCTAATAAAAGAAAGTGTTTAAGATTAAGTGATAAAGTGAAAATCATAGACGAGGTTGCACTAGGTGCGGGAGTGACACAATTAGCAAAAAATATGGAGTATCGAAAGCAACAATCTGTAAAATTAAGCGTTTAGAGACACAAATTTTATGAAGAAAAAAGATTTTTTTGTTTTCCCGGGCCTCAGAATGTATCGCACATACATTCTGAGGCCCGGGAAAACAAAAAACTTTTAAATATGCGAAAGCACCTAGAATGGAAAATTGCGTGTATAAACGGTTTTTAAAACAACTGAACAACCATGCCCCAATTAGCGGCGAAATAATTAAAGAAAGGGCTCAACTATTAAATGAAAAACTACAACGATTCAAAACAAGATATGGAATTCGACTGCTGTCTATATCTGACGAAAAATTATCAGCATAACCACAATTAGTAAATCCGTTCGAAGAAAAATTAATGAAGAAAATCAAAGAGCTAAATTTAAATATGGAACAAATTTACAATTCCGATTAAAGCGGCCTTTATTGGAAACTGTTACCGAAGAAAACCTATGCTGCATCATTGGAAAAATCTGCCCCGGGTAGAAAGCCGGAAAAAACAACGTATAACCTTTCTAACATGTACCTACTAATGCTAATTGTTCACACAAAATAAAGCCAACGATAATAGGAAAATCAAAAAATCTGCCCTCATTTAAAAATGTTAATATCCCCGTTGATTATGGCTGTTCAAAAACCGTTTGGATGACTAACAGTATATACCTGAAATTGATCCAAAGCGCTTTGTCCCTCAGGTATGACAATCAGTCTGTAATCACAACTGTTCTATACATAATTTAATGATATTCAATTTGTAGGTGAAAGATATCCTAAGCAAACAGAAGCTTCCAATAAAAGCGTTGTTACTGATAGATAATGCACCAAGTCATCCTCCAGAGGAACAACTGAGGACCAAGGATGGGTCGATTTTTGTCATGTAGATGCCGCCCAACGTAACTCCATTAATTCAACCAATGGACCAAAACGGAATAAGATTCACCAAACTATACTACCGAACATTTCTACTTTCGTCTGTCTTATCAAAGAACCCTAAACACATATCCGAGTCTTTTAAACAGGTAACATTACGAGAAGTAGTTTTAAATTTGCACATGGCCTGGAATGCACTTAATCAGCAAACAATTCAAAAATGTTGGAAAATCTGTTTAGCACCAGTGATGAAGATGAAGATGATGTTCCCTTAAGCATAATTAGGGAATAATTGCAATACGATGCTGATGTTTCTGTCAGTGCGTCGTCGGATGTTATTAATTTATTGAAAACAGTGAATCCTAACATTCTTTGTACACCAGTTGATATTAATTTATGGAACGAAGATAAGATATGAATGATGTAAATGAGGAGGAAGATGAAGGCAGTGATGATGAAGACCTTCCAATTGAAGTTAGAAGTGTAGTGAGTGACGAGCAAGCTATAGAATTTTTTAACCAAGCTTTGGATTGGGCTGAAAGAAAAGAAGTATCAAATACGGATATTTTAGTTCTCCGTAAATTACGTGCAAAGGCATTGGAAGGCATTGCTAAGCGCAAATTTTAAAATAGCAGCTTATTTTTCTTCTCATTAAAAATATGTATTACTTATCGCTGTCAGAATAAGTTCTGTTTTTTATTGTGTTATTAAACGTTTCTTTTAATACTTTGCATATTAATAAAATCACGCTCGCTAATGTAAACATTTCGATAATGTGAACACACTCGGGTCTGAATTAGTTCACGTTATCGAGCGTCTGCTGTATTTTTTAAAACTATTTTCATGCTGTGGAGTATTTTCAAAAAATATATTAAAATGCGGATATTTCGCTAGATATTTTCATTATCTGGAGTATTCTGAAAAAATATTGTGGAATCTAGGATGTTCTCAAGTAGACATTCTTCTAGTTGGTATGTAATGGCAAAAAGCTAATAGCATTAAATAAAATGTTCTGGTGGTGGTGGAGGATAATACCTACGAAATAAAATTTTCAAAATAGTAAAATAATTAAATCACACCTGTACTGGCAATCGCCAAAGTCGCTATACTGAATACTAAATAGTATTTTTGACGTATTAAACATGAAACAGACAAAGAAAATACCTAGTTTTGATATTTAGAATTAAAAAAACCTATTTGGGACAGAAAGATATTTGCAAGCTGAAAATTTTTCTTGACAATTAAGATAATGGAACAAGAACAATATTCTCAAAGGGTAGGTATTCCCGTTCGCGAAAATATTTTCAAACATTCTGTTCCCTAGGAATTTAAATATGATAGGTACTTAAAATTTTCATATTATCTTTAAATTAGAATGCTCTCAAGAACATTAGGAAAATAATCTTTCAGCCGAAAATTGATTATCGGCAATTTTATTCTTCCAGTATAATAATTACATCTAATGAGTGGATAACAATTCTAAAAGTTCTTTGTGTTCGTGTGGGCATAAACATAAATTAATGATAAGTTTACAATTTAAAACATTAGCCGTCAGGTGAAGCAAATACCAATCAAATGTATAATTATACCTTGTATAAGAAATAAACCAATGTTAGTATTATATAAGTAATGTGTGTATGAAAAACATATTTATGTACATTACAGGTAGACAAATCATATTAATTTGTTTAGTATCTGTCCTTTTACGGAGGATATGTTTCGGTAAGATTTCTAAACTGGGTGGACAATCGAAGCATAAAACGTTGATTATTGTTCCGCGAGAATTATTAAAGGGAGTTTTAAGATCTTTTCTTCTTACATCTTCGAGCACAATGGACGTGTTTACAGAAGCAGCCGCCTGCGTTGGGGTTAACAACGTTGCAGAATCCTACGCAAATTTAATAAACTAATTCTCAAACAAAGGGAATAAATCAAAGTGTTAATAATCACTCGCTATAAATCATATATTGTATCGATATTATTAAAATACATCGCGCTTGCATAAAGTACATCCCGTTATGACGGATGCTTACAAACAAAATGTAATAAAACTGTAAACATTTATTGAAAGGTAAATATTTAAACAAGTTTGTTGTAATGGCGCATTGAAATCGGCCCACTGACCAGTGCAGCAAGAATGCGTAGTCAGATCGATCAGAACACGCAGCTTGTATATCACGCCATAAAGATAAGCGTTATTTCACTACAATACCTGCAATGCATAAATACATTTCCAACAACATCGTACCTTAATATTCACAGCTTCGGTATTTATAGCACTGCTACCATGAGGTTCTGTTTATAAACAAATCATCACAGTATATTATTAAACCTAAAACACTTACACCCAAACGTCAATACTAAAAAGCCTACCTTATGTTTTGTGAAACACGAAATGTGTATCTCAATATTTACCCTATAATCGTCAGTACTAAACTACTTTTTTTGGTTTTTAATTTTTTTCGCAAAGAATTAAGCGGATAGCTCATAATTTCTTTAAGTAACCAGTTAACAAAGTTTAAGGTTAATATCGAAAAGTGTGGTGGTAGCTCAGTTGATAGAGCGCTCGCTTTCTGAGTAAAATGTCGATTCTGACTTAGGTTCGAAACCTAAGCAGTACTAGGCAGATTTATAAAAATCTTGTATGCAACCCACCTCCACAATTTCCCAATCCGGCTTGCCACCGTGGAATCTTAATACTTCTCTGGAAATTCTGGCGTTCGGATTCGACATTAAACTGTAGGTTCCCCTTGTTTCTACCTTAGCGCTGAGGAGAAGCACGTGGCAGAGAAGATGCCCGTGCGCAGCAGTGGGACAAGAAGGCTGTCAATGATCGAACAACTGAATCAATTAAGTAAGATACACAAGAAAAATTAAAAATAATGCCCATTGACGGACACGTCGATAGCAAAGAGTACCGAAAAATAAAAACACTTCATTATAAAATGTCAAATCAAACCAATGTCAACTGTGAACACGTAGAATGTACGGTAAAAGTTATGAATTCAAACAATATGGAATGGCAAAAAAATCAAGTTCAGCGGTGTCACTTGAAAAATATCGAGCAGTAATTAAATTAAGTACTTTGCTAATGCTTGGAGCTATGATTTAAGAACAACTATGTTTTCATTCAGCATTTATATTTGATATTATTCATGGGAGAAAGTAAACCGGAACTCTCCAGAACCCGGTTCCGGTAAAAGATATGGAAACAACTCAGTTCTGGTTTAAAATCACCAGGCACCAAAAAATATAATAGATTATTTTTCGTAAACAATTTACAACAAAAAAAAATGAAGACAAAATAATTTCCCACTGAAAGTTGTGCTTATACCCGCCCAACAATGGATAGCGGGCGGAGAGAGGTAGAATCACAGTCAGCACTAGTCCGTTGCTCACGACGCCAACGTGTACGTTCACACGAGCTTATAGTATTTCAATTTTTTAAGTTCTTCGCCAATTGCGTTCCTGCAAGACATTTTTGCGATTTTCACCCCTGGTGTTATTACAGTTAACGTTTTTTCATCATTTGTGTATTATTGCAATCGACGTTATTTACATTCGAAGGTTTTTCTTAAGTTATACAATTTTTATTTAACATAACATGTATTTATAAAACGATATTACTATAGTTGACGTTATTTTCATTTGACATTATTTGCGCTCAATGTTTTTATATTTGATGTTGTTACATCGAAGTTTTGACGATATTTAAATTCAATATTTTTATATTTAATGCTATTGCAAACGAGGTTTCTTCCATTCAACGATATTTATTTTGTTTTATTATTTTTATATTCGATGTTATTCCATATTTTCATTCAAAATTTTTATAAATCCATGTTATTATAATCGACGTTTATTGTATTCGACGTTATTTGAACTTAACATTTTTATAATCTATGCGACTGCAATCGAGAGTTCTTCCATTCAACGTTATTTGCCTTCAGTACTTTTATATTCAATGCTATTGCAATCAACGTTTCTTTCATTCATAAATAATTTGTTTCAGCATTTTTAGTTAAGTTTTTTCCATTCAACGATATTTTAGATCAATAGTTTTATAAAACGTTGTTACTGTCTGTAATCGACGTTTATTACATTCGTTATTCGCACTCAACATTTTTTAAATCGATGTGATTGCAATTGAGTTTCCTTCTATTCGACGTTATTTGTATTAAGTATTTTTATATTCTTTGTTTTTGCAATCCAGGTTTCTTCAATTCGTCGATATTTTGTTTCAACGTTTTTATTTACATGTTATTACTTTCGAGGATTTTTCTATTCGAAGTTGTATTTATTCAACATGTTTATAAAACGATGTTATTATAATTGACGTCCATTCCATTCGACGTAATCTGCATTTAACGTTTTTATAATAGATATGTTTGCATTCGAGGTTGAATGTATAGTTGTTTTATACTCGATGTTATCGTTACCGAAGTTTTTATCGATTCGGCGATGTTTGCATTAATAATTTTGTATTATATTTATTATATGTGTACATCATTACTGCAGTCGAGATTTTATCCATTCGATCTAATTCGCATCCAATGTATTTATAAAACAATATTATTGCAATCAAGTTTGCTTTTAATTCGATTTTATTTGCATTCAACATTTTTATACAGGGTGTCCCAAAACTCCTGGGACATAGAGCTACCACGTATTCTAGAGGTCAAAAGAAGTCGATTGGACCCAACTTTGTCATATACCAAAATGTACCGTTTGCCCGTGAGAGGAGTTCAAAGTTTACTTAGAAAATCACATCTTTGTATGCTGTTCAGAAACGTGTGAACCAATTTTAATGAAATTTGGTACCTGGGCACTTCAAAGGAAGCCACTATTTTCAGTAACGAAAGAAATCCAAAGAAAATTGGAGAAGGGTTAAAACCACCCCCACCCCCTGATAAATTTGTTCAGAATTTTTTTAAGGATGATGATACGATTCTATGTTTTTCTTAAGGTGAAGACTTATTCATTATCTTCATTTTTTGACTCTTGTAAAAACTCCGTAATTCGTATAGTTTCGAAGAAAAAAAATGTTTACTTAAACACTGATAACCGATATTATTATTGCAG